>JAVCKU010132484.1:0-13034 GCA_032273985.1 Hypsolebias coamazonicus
AGGAGACCAGTTGGAGGTTTTAGAGGACCTGGGGAGACCAGATGTTGGAGGTTTTAGAGGACCTTGGGAGACTAATTGTTGGAGGTTTTAGGGGACCTGAGAAAACCAGTTGTTAGAGGTTTTAGAGGACCTGAGGTGAACCTTTGGAGGTTTTAGAGGTCTTGAGGAGACCAGTTGTTGGAGGTTTGAGAGGACCTGAGGAAACCAGTTGTTGGAGGTTTTAGAGGACCTTAGGAGAATAGTTGTTTGAGTTTTTAGAAGACCTTGGGAATCCAGTGGTTGGAAGTTTTAGAGCACCTGAGATGTCCAGTTGTTGGAGGTTTTAGAGATATTGTTTTCCCATTTTGGTCTGATAGAGGATTTTAGCTTTTTGACAGTTCTGGATCTTGTTTGTCAGATTTTTTTTTTATCATGATGTGTTAATTGTTTTGGTTGAGTAGAATCGGTGTGAGATCTGGACTGCAGAAACATCAGTTTATCTCCTGGTCTCTTCTATGAAGCCATGCAGCTGGTATGGAGGCAGTTTGTGGTTTAATTTGGTGTAGATGTTCTATAATCTGTAGAAACTTTTCTTCATTGATTGATCCACCAATTTTCAGTCAGGTCATCTGGACACTTTGATTTTTTGTTGTTGTGCTGAAACGTTTCACCTTCCATCCAGAAGGCTTCTTCAGTCAAGGAAACACACATCCCAAAACTGATTCTTCCTCCAACAGCTTACTCCAAAGTGGAACAAACCAGTTGTGTTGGTGCTAAGAAAAAAAAAAAAAAAGAAACTGTCCAGATGACCTGACTGAAATTTGTTGGATTGTATACCTGGATTATTGAGCATGGACTTTGCTGGCTTTGAAACAGTTTGACATTACTGTCAACAAGGGAGAGGGCCGGCACCAGAGGAGGGAGCATGCCAAAGAGCATGCCAAAAAGACCATCTTAGCACCACTTTGGAGTAAGCTGTTGGGGGAAGAATCAGTTTTGTGTTTGGTGTTTCCTTGACTGATGAAGCCCTCTGGATGGACAAACTGCACCTGAGGCCTTTCAGACTTTCAGTTTTGGTTGCCCTAGTTTTTTGTCCCAGCCTGAAGTCCTCTAAATCAGGTTGCATTTGAAGCAGGAGGGAACCTTTAAACAGAGAAAATCCCACCAGTCCATGTTTTTATCTTGTAACTCTAATGAAGAATGAAACGTACATGTTGCTTTTCATCCTTTGATGAATTACATTTTTAACTCAAGACAACCCTCCCTGTGCCTGTTTTTACCCCTCTGCTCAGCCATGCATGGACCTGTGCTGTTGTGACAGCAGTAATTTGTTCATCACAGCTCATCAGAGAAAATGTCTGCCTCGTCTGTTTTCTCCTTCCATCACCACCTCCTCCTCTGCATAACAAGAGCGGCCCTCTGCATCAGCTGGGATGAGAAAAGAACTGCAGGAAGCAGAGGATGACCATTAAAGGCCAAGAGTTGTTTTCTGGGGGTGGATCAGAAAACGCTGACATTTCTAAGGGTCATTATTTCCTCCAGTTGTTCGGTAACATTGTTGTCTCAAAGTTCTGCATGTGTTTTCTTCCACACCCAAGGAGCACTTTGATCCGTGTGCAGTGGTGGAGCTAGGGGGTGGCTAATGGTGGCCTTTTATGTTGTGCGCATGATAACAGTCAAGTACCAGCTTCCATTTTGGGGTGTGGCTGCATCTAAAGGTATGAAAGGTTGCCATCTAAAATTCATGTAGCCACATTAAAATCCAAAATGGCCACCACCATGTAAACTGATCACCCCTAATATTTGAGGAAATTACTTTTATATTGCCAAAAGTATAGTTTTCTAAAATGATCAAGATGTTTGAAGATTATTCTGTAAATAATGTTCACCATTGGCCCCCTTGGCACCTCCACTGTGCCTGGTGATGGCTACAATAGCTCCCTCCACTCACCAGGATCTGTCACTTGGTGCTGTCTCAAGCAAGAAACAAAATGTTTTGTTTCTGTTTGTTAGAACCCATGTGAAGGCAGAGGTGGAGAACTCGGGGGTGAAGAATTTAATCAAGTTATTAAACAAAGAAAAAGTCTGATGGGGCAGCAGAACTTACAGAGTCATTGGGGAGACATGGAGGGATGCAGAAACTGGACGACGTACAGGAAGAACACAGAGTCAATGAGGAAGACAGAGACGCTTACATATATACAGACGTTAACAAACAGACAGTGACAAACACCTGGGGAAAGGACAATCAGGAATAGGGGGGAGCTGCAGGAGCTGCAGAAGACCAGAAGGGGGAGACACATAGGGAACACAAATCCTGACACAAAAATCTCCCTCTGTTCTATACAGTGTAATTCCTCCCCACTTGACTAGCTTGCTCCAAAAACATTAAGGTTTACGTCATTCCCTGTTCAACTCCCGTCCAGAAAAACACTCATCTCTAAAACTACAATCATTATTCAAATTCCTCAGAAATATTGGACAATGACTTACTGCTTGTTATAATTCAGTCTGCTGGAGTTCACATTAGGACTGAAGACAGGCAAGTTTTTTAAACCCAAGTCTTTTTATTGAGTTATTTACCCCAACCCCCCCAATGTTTAGAGGGGTATAACGGAAAACAATCAGAGTTAGATCTCACAAAATGTCTCAGCTACTGAGGGAGTAAACATGATTATTTGACACAGGTGCCAGAAACAGTAACTCTGTAGAGTTAAAAGTAGAAGAGAGATACAAGAAGTATAAAAACAAGCTGGTTATGGATTATAAGAAAACGTAAGAAGGAATATTATAGTGACTTACTAAATGAAAGTAATAGTGATGTGAAAGCAACATCATTCAGGAGTAATGAATAGTGTTTTGAAAAATCATAAAGTATGATCAGGTATTTCACAGTCAGGTAAAAGATAAAAAAACTGGATGGACATGGATACGATGTTTGCAAGGGCTATAATGAGCTATGTTATTGAATCATTTACACACATATATATGCAATTTATCATTTTCAACAGGAAATTTTCCAGAAAATATGAAAATAGCAAAGATAGTTCCTCGTTATGAGAATGGTGAGAAATGTGTGTTCACTAATTACTGACCAATATCCTTGTTGCCACAATTTGCAAAACATTAGAAAAATTATTTGTAACCAGATTAGATTGATTCATAGATAAACAGAATATTTTAAGTAATAGTCAATATGGGTTTAGAGCAAATAATTCAACATCAGTGGCTCTCATGGAACTAATAGAAGAGATAACAATGCTTTTGATCAAAAACAGTATTGTGTTAGTGTTTTGGCTGATTTAAAAAAGGCCTTTGACTCTATTGACCACACCATTCTTCTTGAAAAACTGAATAAATATGGCATTAGAGGATTAGCACTACAGTCAGGATTCAGTTATTTGAATAATAGGAGACAGTCTGTACAGGTAAACGATGTAAGATCAGAATTTTGTGTTAATAGATGTGAAGTTCCTCAGGGCTCTGTTTTGGGACTAACGTTGTTTATTTTGCATGTGGATGATCTGGTTGATGTGTCAGGGCTTTTGAAGTGCGGTTTATTTGCAGATGATACCACCTTCTTTTATTTGAGTGAAGGTATTGAACGGATGTTAGAAATGATACAGACAGAATTAAATAAAGGTTCAATGAATGAATGATATCACCATAAAATTTCTACAGCAATTTATATGATTAAAAAGATGATTAAGGTAAAGTTGTTGGGAAGGTATGGTGCCAGGTGAAGGATGTCTAATGTTTTTTGTTTTCAGTTTGGAGATTGTTCAAGTGAAGGTTGTTGTCTTCAAAAAACATTCAATACAAAAACAACTAGACCATTTGTAACAGAAGACGTTTCGCTCCTCATCCGAGGAGCTTTCTCAATTCAAAGAGCACAGAGTGTGGGGTTCAGGTTTTAAAGGCCGAGATAAGATACACACTCAGGAGGTCTCAGATTCCAACTTTCAAAAACGTATACAGTAATACAGCTTTAGGACTGATTCCCAGCCAGTTTCACACCTGATGGGAACAGAGGAGCCTCATCTGTGAATTAGACTGACCAAGACCTTAAGAAACACCTACTGTTTAAGGTGTGAGGTGTGATTTGTCAATCTACATAGGTATGTGTGTATCTTAACTCAGTCTTTAAAACCTAAACCTACACTCATTGCTCTTTGAATTGAGAAAGCTCCTTGGATGAAGAGCGAAATGTCTTCTGTTACAAATAAAGTCCAGTTGTTTCTGTATTCAACTTTTTATTTTATTTTATCATGTCCTGGATGACTGAGAATCTTCACCAGCATATCAAAAGTTTAGGAAAATCTTGTGTATTTATTACAGGACAAATTGTATCCGTGTTATAATCTACCGGAAACAAGGTGTTTCAGGAATGTAAGCAGGCTGCCTCCTGGATGCCAGAGGTTTTCCTGGGATGTTCAGACCCAAAACTTAATGGAGTGATTATGTGTCCTCTCTGGCTTGGGAACACATTGGGATCCCCCAGGAGGAGCTGAGGAAAGAGAAGTCTGGGGTTTCCCTCCTAGGCCTGTTGCTTCTACCACTCGACAACAGATAAGGGACAGAAAAGGAATGGCTCAGCGGATTATATTAGTAACTTTGTTTATATGCACTGAAAAATATGCCAGCTTCTGTACATGTGCAAACATAATGTGCAACCCAGTGCTTCATGAGCTGTAATAGTTTAATTGACTGTCAGTTTTTCTTTACATGTGGCTGCAGAAAGTGATGCTATCTATAAACCACTGGCGCCGCCAAAACCAACAGAAATGAAGTAAACAAAATCAAAAAATAGATAGCAGTAACTACCAGTCTGGTTTCTGGTTAAATGTGTGGTCTGTTAATGAAACCCAACACTGGAACAAGAAATGGTGACCGTTGTTTTTGCTATGGGTGTTTGGCAAAGACTCAGACAGTTTTCATGAGCAGCCATAAAAAGCACAAACCTGTCCAGATAATTGTGGAGTTGTGAATGACACCTGGCATTTGACAACCCCAAAGTGCCATTGCTTTGAGAATATCAACTGTATTATGTCTGACAAAAATAAGCTGAAATCATTGGGGTGGGGGGTGGGGGGGGTGGGGGTGGGGAGCCTACTCTCTTTCATCTAAAAAAAGCAAAGTCTGGTCCTCTGGACATCCAAAAAACAAAACACTGAGACTGAGGAAGTCTTTCAGACGAAAGACGAAACGTTTCTACAATTTTTTTTTTGCTTTGTTTTGTTTGTTTTTTTGAATGTCCAGAGGACCAATTTTTCTACCTGGATTATTGAGCATAAATCAGGCTACTCTCTTTCAGTTCTAGGGTTTCTATATATCAGGCCAAAAGAAAAAAAAAAAAATATGGTCTTTACAGGGTTTTAAAATAATTTAAATCCAACTTCAAGTGCACAAAAACACACAAGATTTCACTGTCCACAACAAACATGAAGCCCAAATGTAACTACGCAGTATGTGTTTGAAAAACCAAATTAATCCCATAATTTAGAAGTTTTTAGATCCACATTTAACTGAAGAGGTCATTTTCTGTTTGTCACTTTCTTGTGGAGGAAATTTGACTTCTTTCAACATTGTTTTAGTTCCTTAAAGTTTGTAGACACTTGCTCCTACACAGATCTCTTTAGGTCCCACCACAGCTTGGTCCATCCATCCACGCATCATCTTTTACCTGCTTCTTCCTGTTTGGGTTGTAGGGGTCATTAGTGCCCAAATCCAGCAGTCACTGTGCGAGAGGCCGGGGCCACCCTGGACTGGTCTCCAGTCCATCACAGGGACACAGAGTCAAACAAGACAAACAACCATTCACTCTATCACTCACACCTAGGGACAATTTAGAGTTATCATTCAGCCTAACATGGATGTTTTTGGTCTGTGGGAGGAAACTGGAGTACCTGGAGGAAACCCATGGAGAGAACATGCAAACTCCACCCAAAAAGGCTCCCGGTCCAGGATTTGAACCGGCAACTTTCTCACTGAGAGGCAAAAGCTCTACCAACTGCACCACCTGCCTATTGGTGTAAATTAATTTCAATCCTATAGCACATGGTGCAGAGGTTAGAGAAGGTGTGCCTGTGATCGGAAGATCACTGATTCAACTGGCGTTACCGACAACATCAAAATGTGGCTGGGAAAGGTGAAGCACCCACACCTGCCTCCACCCTCATTTGCCCTACTCTGAGCCCTTGAGCAAGGCCCTTAACCCCCACCATCTGCTCCCCCAGGCACCCTAGATAGCAGCTCTCTGCTCCACACAGAGGGCTGTGGCAGCTCGGTGGTCTCTGGTTGTGTCAGGAAGGACATCTGGCGTAAAAACAATTGCAGAGTCTTTGTGCGAATTAGTTCACTGTGGCAACCCCTGAAGAATGGAGCAGCTGAAAGAAGAAGAAAGAAGACTGTACATAAGAACAACAAAAGTGGACCAAAGTGTTGTACAATTCTGTCATAAAAATGGAAAATAAAAATAAGGACAAGAAAGCACAAAACTCAAGCAAAGATTAAATAGAATTAAAACAAACACAAGATAAAAACTGTCCGCTCTAATTGGATCTCAAACACTGCTGGAGCAACATTTGCATATCTAAGGTCTCTGCTGATGTCGTTTCCACCTTGACATTGCGTTAAACCACAACTATGTGCTCCAGAACAACAAAGTGCCTAAATGCCTGCTTTTATAAAGATGGTCACACTGATGATGATTAAATATCAAGTACATTTGATCAGCAGCACCTGGCTGCTGCTTTTCCTTGTAATACCTGATTTGGCAAGTTGGACTTAGTTTTTCACACAGACTGGGCTTTTTTCTGTTGTGTGTAGAACACTATTGAAAAAAAAAAACATGTACAACTTTTCTGCAAATACTATTAATGTGTATCTGCCAAGAACATTAAAAAACACATTTTCAAAAACAGCCATGATGATTTCACTAAATACTTTTGTGAAGGATGTTGTTTCATTATGTGATGTGGTTGAATAAACATCAAGTAAAGCAGTAATGTCAAACCTTGTGAGGTACTGAAAAAAAATGGTGTCATCATCTACAGACAGGTTTGTTTGATCAAAGCCTTCACCCTGCAGCCAAAGTCAATAAACACATAGCTGTGCAGTAAACTTACCTAAGAACATTCTTTCTTAAATGTGGTACATTGTGCTGCCAAAATGTTTAGCTTGTTAATTTGACAGGTTTCATTGCCACTGGTGCACATAAAAACCTTAACCTTCCAGTTGTCACTGGAACAAGCACCAATAACATTCAGGTCACAGTTTCTGGAAGCCACTGCTGCACTGGAGGATTTGAACAAGGACTATTCTATGGGCAGCTGTGGCTGAGTGGTTAGAGCAGTCATCCTCCAATGCAAGAGTTGGTGGGGGTTCGAGTCCACCAGCACTCACATGCTGAAATGTCCCTGGGCAAGACACTGAACCCTTCATTGCCTCTGATGTGTGTCCCATCGGTGTATGAAAGTCATAAAGCACTGATTATTCTTCACAGAGATCTAGTAGAGTGCAGTATGAATGGGTAGGGACACATATTGTAGTGTAAAGCACTAAAGTGTCTTGATAAGATAGAAAGGTGCTATGTAAGTATATATATAAGTTCAGTCCATTTACCATTTATTCAAAATTCATAACCCCAACCTCACCAGGAAACATGGGGAAAAGTTCCCTCTAAAGTAGCAGGCCAGGTGATACAATTACAGAATGCACTAATTGTGACTGAAGATGTGTTCTTGTTATGGACAAGCCATGCTCACACACAGATCCAACAATGGAGCATAGCTCGGATTCAAATCAGGGAGGTCAGTGGTCCCAGTCACACTCCTTTAGCTAGGTGACTTCATCATTGCTCACGATTCAAATGATCCGGTTACTTTTTCAGAATGTCACCCAGTTCAGCAGAAGCCAGTCAGTAACTCATTCATTTTAGTCAGGTGTATAGAAGCAGAGAAATATCTACAATATTCAGGACAGTGGGCAATGATGATTAGGGGTTGCAAACTCTTCTTTAGCTCAACAGGGAAAAATCCAACATTTAGGCATTTGGTGTAGGGGCAGGGCCGCCGACTAGGGGTTCAATCCCCAGTCATTGCTCATCTCGTGGTGTCTCAGAGCAGGAGGCCTAACCCTGAATTGCTCCCCGGGTGCTTACATAGCTGTCTGTTGCTCCACCTGGGGTGCGATGGGTTAAATGCAGAGAGCCAATTTCATCTTTGTATGAGAACATACAATGAGGACAACACATAGCACTTTATTTTATTTATTATTATTTAGCTGGGGGGTTGTGAGAACCCCATAACTACCCAATGTGTATTTTCCTGGGAAGCCCTGAAATCAAAAGAGTCTGGCTCCTCTCCTGATGCTGGAATCCAGAGCTAACGCTGGGTGTACAAGTATGTCCAACTATATATCTAGCCAGTATCACTTGGCATCTCCCTCCAGCTTCAAAAGTTTTCTGGCATGCAAAGTGACACGCTACATTCCAAAGAGCCAGCTGGGAAGCAACGTGCACAGACAACCAGCCTGTCACCCAGCTCACACACCCAGATTCTGCTTCTCTTCCTCTAGACACACACAGAGGTGTCTTCTGCTGCTTCTTCAGCTTGAGCCCAGTATGATCATTCTGAAATGTTACAATGGCACTTGTCATATTGTGTAAAAAAAAAGGTAGTCCTAAACCCATGCATTGTCAAAAGATGCCATTTTAAAATGTTCCTAAAGAAAACTAAAATTACATAAAAAATATCAACAATGTAGTCCCTTTTCTTGAACAAATTATTTAGTAAATATTTCCTCTCTTGTGGTGCCTTATCATGTAATCTCCATAAAAAAGGCTAACACTATCAGCATTTTTGCCTATAAATATTTGTCTAAAAAAAAAAAAAAAAACAGGAACAAAAAGAAGCTGGTTAGACACCAGGCTGAGGCAGGGAGCATGAGGACAAAGCAAAAAGCAAATATGCACCCATGTGAAAGCAGAAGATAAAGAGGTAAAAGTAGACGGAATGTCAGCAGACAATACATATAAACATAAAGAAACATTTCTTTGAGACTGTATTCTGAATTTTGTTGTTGCTAATCTGTGGCGGACAGGCTGGACAGTAAGGTGAGATAGCTTCGTCTCTAACGGAAATGCCAGAGGTCAGAAACTGATAAGAACTGCAAGTAACTGTCCATTCCTCTGTGTGCACGGCATGGATGAGACGATAAGAACCATCAGTTCACAGAAATCTTAGAAGACACAAGAGAAGGTCGTGTACAGAGAAACAGAACCCTTCCAACAAATCCAGCCTTCATCAATACAGTTTTCTAAATATTTTGTCAATAACGATTTTTAATAACTAAAGTAAAAATAATAATCCCTGAGCTGTACGTCTGTGTTGTTTATTCAGAGTCTTAATGGGAAAAATATAATACAAACATATTTGTAGAAATTTAAATAAAAATTTCTGATAATAAAACGGAGTTTAACAAGAATAATTCTGTCATTCTGGTTTATATTCTGTTTATCTAACCTGTAATTCTGTTTCACCATTATAATTTATTGTGAATTTTTGTAACCAATACCTTTTATTATTTTATTATTTTTGAAGACAAAAAAAAAACTTTTAAATTGGTTAGATGTCTTCTTCTTTGAGGATTTTCTTTGTTTATTTAATTTGCCTAACACATTTTATGCTTCTTACTTTGGCATCTTAAAAAAACATGTTTATATTAGGTGATTAATTAAATTCAATGATTTATTTGATGTATCTTACTCTGATTAATTAAACGATGGCTGACATGTTTGTCAAAATATGAAAAAACCTTTGTTTAGAATATTTAATTGAAAACAATGTTTTTTTGTATTTTGTCCTTTATTCTTTTAATGTGGTTGCTGCAGTTTTTCCATTTCCCCATCACATGATGTATTATTATGTTAAAAGCATAAAATGTAACTTTAAACATAAAAATGCTGATCTTCTAAATGAAAGACAAATTTCAGGTTAAAAATTATGTTATCAATATAGTTTGACCAAGATAGATTTTTGTTTTGTTTTGTTTTGTTTTGTTTTCTTGAGTAAT
Source organism: Hypsolebias coamazonicus (assembly GCA_032273985.1). Classification (NCBI taxonomy): domain Eukaryota; kingdom Metazoa; phylum Chordata; class Actinopteri; order Cyprinodontiformes; family Rivulidae; genus Hypsolebias; species Hypsolebias coamazonicus. The sequence goes on from JAVCKU010132484.1 coordinate 10,054, forward strand.
TGGCAAAAGGCAAAGAGTGACTAAAACCTTTAACTGACCCAAAAACTGAAAAGAATTTGATCACAGTTCACAAAAGTTTTTTTTTTTTTTTTTTTGTGAAAATCAATAATTGTGTTTTGGAGGTAATTGTGGAGCAATAAGACACATTTCCTCCTTGTATGAATTTGTTTTTGGTTCTCTACTTGTTGAAACAAAGGTCTGTGACAGACTTGGTCAAACAACTGTTATCTGTAAGGGTCTCCATTAGCTCTTAAATGTGACCGCCGAGTGGGGGCAGCTTGCTAAGTAAAGTCAGCGAGCACCTCTGATGACAAATTAGGGGGGGAGAAAACTTGTCAGCCCGATTTGAAAAGCCCTAAGATAAAAGTATGTGAGCTAAGCCCTATGGAAGAAAAACATCCAGAGACCACCTCAGGGTTCTCCGAGACGTTTACACTGGCAGAGAAGAATTAGCTTGTCAGTGCAACCTCCACCATTTAGCAAATACAATGACAAATTAAGACTGTAAATACTGCTTTTTCAGAAAAAACTAACAAATAATGAGGTGATATTCTAAAATGAATTTATTAGGTAAAGAATTTTGTAGGTCTTAATGTTCAACAATGGACCCAAAAAATAATAAAAAATAAAAACAGTACAAGGTATGTTGTTAAGAATGTATAGTAAATACAGCCCAAAACTACTTCCATCTGCCATAAAGTGCAAAGTTTGAGGATTAATTTATTTTTTATGTATTGGAACCCTCAAAAGAAATAATAATAATAATTAGTGGGTTCTATGTTATGGTTTTTGGACTTGTGTTCATATCTTCTTATGTGTACATTTCAATATAATAACCTATTCACCAAAGTTCATGCTCAGTAATCCAGGTAAAAATCCAGCAATGTTCAGTCAGGTCATCTGGACAGTTTCTTTTTATTTTTTTGCTGAAACGTTTCGTCCTTCATCCAAAGGACTTCTTCAATCTGAGGAGGCACCAGACAAACTGATTTCCACTAACGGCATACTCCACAGTGGAAAAAAAAAAAAAACAGTTTGCTGGTGCTAAGATGGCCTCTGGGGCCTGCCTTCTCCCCTGTCAATTCCTCTGAGACAGGCATGCCAAAGTGATTTAAAACACCAAAGTTCATGCTCAAGGATGAAACGTCTCAGCATTTTTTTTTTTAAAAAGACACCATCCAGATGACCTGACTGAACATTGTTGGATTTTTACCTGGATTATCATTCTTCTAGTTGATCTAGTTCTAGCTCTTCAAGCGTGCAGGCACATGTGCAGGCAAACCAGTGATTAACGGAAAAACCCTGGGTAAAGACATCAAAAACCATTAAATGCACACAACGTCATTTTCACTTAAATGGGAGAATTATTACTCAGATTGATGCAAATCTGAATAAATATGACACCAGGAGGTGAAGTTTTCTGTGAAGATTTGGAATAATTTAGTTTATTTAATTTAGTTTAATTCTTGCGCACGTAGCATTTATTTCATATCCAATTACAGTTTTTTTACAGACGGATAGTTGCGCCATTAGATCTTCGATGTCACCAATCAAGCTCTACATGGAGGATGTGGAAAAGAGAGCCTTGAGCTCTTTAAAGGGAACAACTCCATGACACTGATTCAGACATATGGACGATAAACCCGAGCTAAGGAGGCAGAAGTGTTCAACAGACATGTCAGCTCAGTGGACAACAGCATCATTGGAGGATGCTAACAATAACAAGCTTCCCTATTTTTGACTGTTTGGAGCACATGGAAAAAGATGGTTTACAGGAAACCCACTCAGTCTGATCAGTGAAGGTTAGAGTTTAAATATGCACGCACACGACAGACGGCTGCAGTCAGTTTTCTGTGCTTGTGCGAGGTGAACAGTAACAATGGAGGACAGCAGAGTGCTGTTTTTGCTGCTCATATTTCAATTTATCAGAGCTTCTGACTCGGAACATACAGTATGTGGCACACTGTCGCTTAGGAGAGCGTTCGGTCCAAACAAATGTTTGTGTACTCACTATTTTGGATGTGACAGTTTGCATGCTTGAGACATAAGTGTTGAAATGCATGTGTCCATGTAAACTACAGATGATCTGATGATTTTTTTTTGCAATCTGATTTAAACAGTGATTGCAGTCACAGTGTTGCCATCTGCACATGTAACGTTATTTGTCTTCAGGAGACTGTTCACATCTAAACTGGGTCTAAAACTTACAATGAAGCATTAAGTTTAATGCCCACTCACCTTCCTTTTAAATTAGACCTTCTTGCATATAACCCAAGTTTCTATCTGGTGAGGTAGAAAAACGAGACTCCAGGGAAAGGGAAGCGAGATCAGTCTGCATGTGAAACACAACAAAGCATGTTTGAAGCATGGAATGCTGCACTTATCAGTTTTGAATTGAGAAAACATACAGAATGGGAACCGAACTGTCTCCAGTAACACTTTTGTTATTAAAATCTTCATTAGATCAGTCACATCCTGGATGACTGAGAATCTACATCAGCATGATCATTTATCACTAACATGACGGCAATGCAACTCTGTACATCACAGAATTTGAAATGACAGGTTGGAGTTGGCAGAAGTCTGCTTGGGAACATGTCAGCTTGCCTGTAAGCTTCAGGCTCAGGAGACGACTGAAGTGCAGATTCGGATGCAGATGGCGCAGTAACAAAAATATTTATTAAATCAAAACATTTCAGGGCTTACTTGCTGCCTGCAAATTACTCAAGGAATGGAGAACTCGAAGAAGACAGAAGAATCTCACAAGGACGTTACGTCACAAACACAATGCATGAATGAAGAGTGAAGGAAAGAACACTAATGCCCATTATCCACAGGGCCTGTTCGGGCTCGTTCGGGCTCCTACATAACTAGTTGTGGCTGATTGTGTAGTTTATCCACAGGGCCTCTAGCGGAGGAACCGGTCCGATTTTTGGGTCCTGCTTCGTTGGGGTACAAAGGTCTGGTTCTTGTTGGGTCCA
>JAVCKU010132542.1:0-13002 GCA_032273985.1 Hypsolebias coamazonicus
TACTTGTGGTTCCTAGAGTTTCCAAAAGCAGAATGGGAGGAAGCTCTTCCAGTTATCAGGCTCCTCTCTTGTGGAACCAACATCCAGTTTCTGTCTGTGAGGCTGACACATTGTCTAGTTTTAAGACTCAGCTTGAGACTTTTCTTGTTAATAAATACTATAATTAGGGTTGGTTTGTTATGCTGCTATAGGCTTAGACTACTGGAGGACAAATTACTTGGCGCTATATAAATAAAATGAACTGAACTGTCAGACTGCAGTCACATCCATGTGTTGGAGGCCTTGCTGGAAAAACAGTTGAATCCCCAGAAACTCTGCAGACTTCAATGAGTCTGGATGCTGATTCAGGTTAATAACCCAACGGAAAAGCTGCAGACTCAAATAAGTTCAATAAAGACATAGTTTTATTTGTTTATTTATTTTATTTTGCTCTCTGTGTGTGTACATTGTACATTTTTGCACCGTTTATTTTGTTCCATTATTTGTGGGCTGTTTGTTCATTTATTGATGTGTTGAATTGTGAGATAACCATCTCTGAACAATGCAATTGTGGATCCTTAACATCCACCACCACGGCCTTTTCTGCATCAGGCACAGGCCAATTGACTCAAGTGAACCAGATCATATACAAATTGCAAATCCATCACTGAGCCACAACAAGACAAACAACCATTCACTCTCACTCTCACTTAGGGACACTTTAGAGTTAACAATGCACCAAACAAACAAATCCAATAAGTTGAGTTTTAAAAAAACAAAATCATCCTCATCCAGTATGTTACTGATATCAGCTGTTACGTTCACAGTGTTAATTGAGAAGCTAACAAGTTATTTTTGTCACGTAATTACTGACAGGGTGAGCATCTGTCACAAGTTGTTGGGAAAATTTATAACATTTTCAAAGCACAAAGATCATCACAGAGATGACATAAAGATGATAAAACAACTAAATGGTTCAAAATTAGTCAAATTTTATTACATTATTTCTCTTGTTTTGCTCAAAAGCTTTTGCTTTTCACACTTTTTTGTTGTTAAATACCACGACAACTCAATTAGGTCCTGTCAGATAGCGCACATCCTGGCGTAGTTATCTCTCTCGTTACACTCATCTCATGCCTCATACTGTCACCTTCTGGCTTTAAACAAAATAGTCTCACTGCTATGAAAGGGAGAATTGAGAATTGTGATGTGTCAAAATTTGAATAATCAACATCTTTATGGATTTTCTTTTGTTCCATGTCCCACTGAGATGGATTTCACATTCAGAAAGCCACAAGCAAACACTTCAAAGTGATTGCTCAGCGGGAAAACTCTCCTCGTTGTGGCAGTTTTACTTTTTAGATGATTTATTTTAACAATAGAAACAAACTGATACCAAAAAACTAAATGGACTGACAAAAAGAATTGCTTGAAATCTGTTATTACATTCATCAAAATTGATTCACGTGTAACAAAATGTAATGAAAAGGCAAAGCAATGACCAGTTTGCTTGAGTGGAACAAAGACATAAAAAGAGCAAAATGTGACATTGAATGCATCTAATGATTTAAACCATTTCTTGAAGGGATGATCATTACCTGATATTTTGCTAATAGACTGTTCATTGCATAAAATAGTGCTGCATTTAAAAGCAAAGATTTCACGTGATGTGTAACAGTGTGGATTTCTTCCGGGACATTTAAGCAGCAAACCACCGTTACCCTTGTAGTGTCATTTAGAGGTCATGGGTGACTGACTGTCAGTCAGTCAATCAGTCAGTCAGTCAGACAGACAGATAGATAGATTATTAATTTCAGGGAAAAAGTTGAGCCATCCAGTAGCATTTTCTAATTAAACAGAAAAAAAAAACATATGAAATAATCAAAAAAGAAGCAGAATACACATATTTGGAAAAAGACAATATGCACATGCACAAGGTGATAGTGCGTACTACATTCATGATTAATAAATACATATACAGTGAGGAAAATAAGTACTTGAACACCCTGCGACTTTGCAAGTTATCCCACTTCAAAAGTATGGAGGGGTCTGAAATTTTCATCTAAGGTGCATGGCCACTGTGAGAGACATAATTTAAATAAAATAAAATAAAATCAATAAATCACAATGTATGATTGTTTGATAATTTGTGTGTTACTGCTGCAAATAAGTATATTTTGAACACCTGTGAAAATCAATATTTGGTACAGTAGTCTTTGTTTGCAGTTACAGAGGTTAAAGTTTTCCTGTAGTTCCTCACCAGGTGTGCACACACTGCAGCAGCAGGAGTCTGGACCATTTCTCCACAGATCTTCTCTAGATCAGCCAGGTTTATGTGCTGTCTCTGAGAAACACTGAGTTTGAGCTTCCTCCAAAGTTTTTCTATAGGGTTTAGGTCTGGAGACTGGCTAGACCACTCCAGAACCTTGATGTGCTTCTTACGGAGCCACTCCTTGGTTCTCCTGGCTGTGTGCTCCGGGTCATTGTCATGTTGGAAGACACAGCCATGACCCATCTTCAATGCTCTGAGGGAAGGAAGTTGTTCCACAAAACCTCTCAATACATGGCCCCAGTCATCCTCTCTTTAATACAGTGCAGTCGTCCTGTCCCATGTGCAGAAAAACACCCCCGAAGCATGATACTTCCACCCCCATGCTTCACGGTAGGGATGGTGTTTTGGGGATGGTACTCATCATTCTTCGTCCTCCAAACACGGCAAGTGGAATCAAAACCAAAAAGTTCTATTTTGGTCTCATCTGAACACATAACTTTCTCCCATGACTCCTCTGGATCATCCAAAAGGGGACGTGTGTTGATTTAAGCAGGGGAACCTTCCGTGACATGCATGATTTTAAACCATGACGTCTTAGTGGATTACCCACAGTAACCATGGAAACAGTGGTGCCAGCTCTCTTCAGGTCATCGATCGGCTCTTCCCATGTAGTTCTTGCTGATTCCTCACCTTTCTTAGGATCATTGATACGCCACGAGGTGAGATCTTGCATGGAGCACCAGTCCGAGGGAGATTGACAGTCATGTTTAGCTTCTTCCATTTTCTAATAATTGCGCCAATAGTTGATATTTTTTCACCAAGCTGCTTGGTATTGCCCTGTAGCCTTTTCCAGCCTTGTGGAGGTCTACAATTTTGTCTCTGGTCTTTGGACAGCTCTTTGGTCGTAGCCACGTTAGTACCGTAGTTAAGAGACTTACTGATTGTGTGGGGTGGGCATGTGTCTTTATGCAGCTGACAACATCAAAGAGGTGCTTCTAATTTAGAAGTGGAGTGGAGGTGTACTTTTTAGAGGTGGACTAACAGGTCTTTGAGGGCCAGAATTGTTGCTGATTGACAGGTGTTCAAATACTTATTTGCAGCAGAAACACAAATAAATGATTAAAAATCATACATTGTGATTTCTGGATTATTATTATTATTTTTGTATTATATCTCTCACAGTGGGCATGCACCCAAGATGCAAATTTCAGACCCCTCCATGATTTCTAGGTGGGAGAACGTGCAAAGTTGCAGGGTGTTCAAATACTTATTTTCCTCACTGTATATATTTAAAGGGGGGATGCCTAAACTTCACAATACGGCCAAATTTTATACACAGGGATTCCCTGGCACTACAGCAGCCAGCAGCAAAAATGGTCAATTTCTAAAGAAATTATAAGGGTTAAAGAACAGAGGATGATTTCTAAAGACATACTTCTTAGAAAAATTGATTTAAAGGTAGATAGAAAGATTATATGCTATTTTTGTTACCAGAATCACTATATGGTGTCTTTATAGACTCTTTTTTTTGTGTGCAAATCTCAATTATGTCAAAAATGCTTGTCTTTTCCCCACTTTCTTTGCACTGCAGCCGGTGTTTATTTGACTCATTTTGCCAGCACAGCTCACATTTCTCCTTTTCCCTTCTCTGGTCACTGAGTGAAAAATAGGAATAAGACTTTTTAAAGGTGAACCACAATTTTAAAATGTCACTGTCAAAACTTAAATATTTCCATTATACTATTCTGGCTAATTAAATTACTTCAATAATAGTTTTACAAAGTAATTTCTATTTTTATACAGCTATCAAAATATGCCTTCCAATATTAAAACATTATAGGCATACAATTTTAAACTAGTAAAATTCTAAATCGGTGATTATATATTTTGTTTATTTGTGGGAGTGGTGGCGCAGAGCTTAGAGTAGGTGAGCCTGTGATAGGAAAGTTGCCGGTTCAACCCCCTGGACTGACAACGTCAAAATGCAGGTGGGAAAGATGAAGCACCCTCGCTTGCCTCCACCTTAATTTGCCACACTCTGGACACTTGAGCAAGGCCCTTAACCCCCACCATCTGCCCTCATGGGCACCCTAGATGGCAGCTCTCTGCTCCACACAGAGGGCTGTGGTAGCTCAGTGGTCTGTGGTTGCATCAGGAAGGGCATCAGGTGTAAAAACAACTGCTTTGACACTGACCCCCACTGAGGAAGCGAGCAGTCGAAAGAAGAATATATTGATGTTTATATCATCGCCTGTTTTGTTTTGCTGAATTCAGGTGCTTCAGTCAGTTTGGGTTAGGCCTCTTGTAGGCAGTTTCAATGCTTTAGCATACAAATACATTTTGGCATCACTTTAGAGAAGGTCTTTTTCTATCCAACATGCTGCTGCTCCAAAAGATTAAAAAGACATTGATGAATGTGGTGTGGATGAACTTGACTGATCCGCAATAAGCCCTGACCTCAACTTCATCAAGCACCTTTGGGATACACTGGAATGGATATTACAAGCCAGATCTTCATCCAACATCAGTGCTTGACCTCCTCAATGCTCTTAAAACCAAAAAGGCAAAAATTCTCCAAACCTTTGTGAAAAGTCTTACAAAAAGAGTGGATGTGGACTGTGTTTGCATCAAAGATTCTGATGGGTCTCAAATTGTACTGCAGGCTGACAAATTGTGATCAGCACATTTTACACTTTTGGTGGGTTTACTTCATAGAATCCCACTTGAATTAGCTATGGCTCCAAAATGACTGATGATGCAAAAACAACCTTGCTTTTCAAAGCCCAACTATTTATTACTTGAACCAGTATAATAAAATGTATAAAGTTTTTGCAGGTTTGAAATAGGTGGCTCTTTAGAATCCTATATACAGGCAGTCGAGTTACGACGCCCCCGACTTACGGCATTTCGGACTTATGAACGGCACCCGGTGACATCATCACGCCTCCATTGAGCAGTATTTTTCAGTATTTACTGTGTTTTTTGAGGGTAGTGTGTTAGCTAACTGCTTGAAGGTACAGAATGTATGCTGGTGTTGTGTTACGTTGAAAAAAACGTGTGTAAAACGCCATTTAAGTGCGCGGTTTGATTTACGGCAAAAAATCCGGACTTACGACGCCACGTGCTACGGGTCCCGACTTACGTCAAAATCAGGTTACGAACGGTCTGTAGGTACAGAACCCGTTCGTAACTCGAGGACTGCCTATAATTGCTTAAGTATAATATATGTTTACATTGTTCTTTGGTCCTGTTTAGATATGGTTCTAACATGTATGTATAGCTGATATAATATATTCAAAAATTACTACTTATCACTCGTTCACACCTGTTTTTAGTGCCAGATCAGATCACTCAGGAAATATTTTAGTGTCAGGTCTGAACAAGAACTTTGAATATTATTTGTTTATTAAAAATATCTACTATTAAAGAAAAAAAAGTACCATATTTTTCAGCCTATAAGTCACATTTTTTGCATAATTTACATGCCCTGCAACTTAGAGGCCCAAGTGACATATTTATGGATTTTTTTCCCATATTTATAAACCCATTTTTTGGCTGAGATATGACCGTTTTCATTAATTCGGACTAATTTTTTTTAAGTAGTACCACTTTCAGCCACTTGCTGGCAGCAGAGTAATAGTATCAGTAAGGCCTGCCATTGTTTCATATAATGTAGATAAACATAGCTATAATGACATATACAAAAAAGTTCAAGACAAAAACAATTGGACTTTATTTATTATACTTCATACTTTATTATTTTTGTCTTGAACGTTTTCGAATTTACTATGTCCTGGATGACTGAGAATCGTCACCAGCTATTAATGACACAATCGGCTTGTCACATGCCCCCACCTTCGTTCTGCTCACTGCTTGGAGCAACCTCAGCTTCATTTTAGTGAACCGCCCTGGCAAAATGCATCTAATTTGACCATTAAAGTGCTTTTTTTTGTTAAAGTAAAAATTCTGCTGAGACACACCTTTGTTATAACTTCGAGCAAACAAATTGTTTTACGTGATTTTCTTGTTAAATTTCGAAGAAACGAGCAGCGTTCCTCCTTTTTCCTCTCTGTCTGTGCCGCTCCCGGAGAACTGAGGAAGCAAATACTTTTGAAATGCAGCTGATTTGACCGCCAAAGTGCATTTATTAAACAAACGTTAGACTGAGACACAACTTTACTATGATTTTGAGCAAACAAATAATAGTTTTTAAGTGTTAATCTTGTTAAATTCTTGTTAAAGTCCTCCAGTGCACATTCCCACGGCCACCAAGAACACCAGCCCACATTTCTGGGTTTGGCCTATATTTCCAGGTTGTCAGTGACGCGTAACAAACGCGACACGTCAGCAGCGACACGTAATAGATGCAACGTATATGGCGAAGCAACATATTTATGGATTTTTCCACTTTATTAGACATATTTGGACTGATGCAACTTATAGGGTGGTGCGACAAGTTCAGTGGAAATTACAGTAATTAATTTAGAGCCAATCTCCTTGCAAAGCATTCACAAGTTTTGATAGTTATCAAACGGTTAATTCAGGTTAATTAAAATACTCAAAGTTGGTTTTAAAACGGTTTTCACCATAAGTTTCAAATATGCATGCATCACATAGTATTCCTCCTCACCTAGGATCATTGAAACGGTCTTCATCAGATTCAGCACGGTCTCTTTGTGTCTGAACTGGCTCGTGTGCTGCGACATCTGCCTGCTCTTGCGCCTCACGTAGAGGAAGATTCGGGTGTAGACGCCCACCATTATGGAGAAGGTCAGCAAGTTGAGAACAGCCCAGAACACCAGATAGCTGCGGCTGTACATTGGCGCCATCGTAGAGCACACATGCAGGTCACACAGGCAGTTCCAGCCCATGCTGGGAATCAGGCCCATGATGATTGCCACCAGCCAGATGAAGAGTATGATGACGAAAACCCGCCTTGTGCTCATCTTACTGTGCAGCAGCATGTTGAAGATGGTTTGGTGGCGCTCAACGGCCACAGCCAGCAGGTTCAGGACCGAAGCTGTGAGGCTGGTGTCGACCAGTGACTGCCGCACTAACCACTGGTTTATAGATAGTTTACTGGTCCAGGGACCAGTGTGAAACATCATATGGAGGTAGGAAACACCTGGAAAGACAACATTTGGAATTTTATTACAGAAAAAAAATTGCATATTATGTCAGGTCAAGTAGTAGCTCTAAGACAGCAAAAGGGGAAAAAAAAAGTCTTAAACGTCTGATTTACACATTTTTACATCTAATGAGCTCAAATCAAATTGAAATATTGAACAAAATTCTAACTTGTTTGACTTTTTTTTATCTTGGCACTATCTAAATATCTCTAAATCAATGTCTTAATTAAGAGATAGATCAAATATTGGCCAACTAAATTAAGTTGATAAGATACAGACTGCTTAAAAATATTATTTTTTAAAGGCAATCAGCAAGGTTTGTGTATATTTAACAGATTCTCAAATCTCAAGAAGAAAATTCATTAACAGTTCTAACAGCCAGTTTACACATTTCAGTCCACAATTTAACCAATTTAAGTAAGAAGGCATTTTTTTCTTAAACGCAATTATTGTTATATTTTGTGAAATAAAATTTCATTAAAAGCATGCATGTAAGGATGATTTGGTAACTCTAAATTGTAGGTGTGAGTGAGTGTTAATAGTTGTTTGCCTTGTTTGTCACTAGGTGGCCCTGTGATGGACTGGAGGCCTGTCCAGGGTGTCCCCAGCATCTCACATTGACTGATGGACATGGGACCCCCGCGACCCAAAAAGGACGAAGCGAATAAAGATAATGAATGGGTTCATGGTTAGACTGAAATGGACTGGAAGTAACTAAATTTTAATTGGATCCATTCCATTTTTTCTGTATAGAACCCATTAATAATTTTTATTATAAATAAACTCAACAGAACCAAATTATAAGACAATTAATTGTCAAACTCGAGCTCGGCATTAGGTGCAGATCTTGTCCAGTCCTGCTCGAGTTCAAATATAAACTGACTTTCTTTACAAGCACAGAGAAGCTGTAGTTTCACTGCAGACTTGGTAACTTCAGACACACCTCTGACTCTGAAACGGTAGCACTGTACAATTATTGTCACCAAATTGCTCAAAGGCAAATTCCATATACTGCACACTAGGTTTGCAGGTGTTGACAGTTTTAGACAAAAGCACCTTTATCTGTTGCACTTTAACCCTTGAGCCTGATTAGAAATCCTGGTGCGGTGCTAAAAATCAATACTTTGAGTTACACATACTCATAATGTACACTGTAGCTAGTTCAGTTACATGTTTATTGATAGAGCTGCAGAATTTACAGAGTTTTTATTTCTAAAGGTGAGCTGCAATTCAACCCTTGCCCCCATCCTTACATATCACACACCAAGTACAAGTAGTAGAGTTGTTCTAGTTGTTTTGTCATGTAGGAAGAGGGCAAAGTGTTAAAGCCCTTCAAATATAGATGACTCAAGGAGAGTATTACAAATGTTACAAAGTATTTTTCTCTGTTAAAAATATTTGTTACAATATTTTACTGTCAACAATGATAATGTTGAGTTTGATGTTATATTGAGTTAATAAAATCTGTTTTTATATTAATCTTTGGTAACAAGCATAAAAAAGTCCATGTCTGTTGCCTACTGGAAAACTAGTTTCATGGTAAACTAGAACTCACAAAAAACCTGTTGCATCTGTAGGTGCTGTTGGACTAGATGTTATAAAGGCTGCATTAAGAGAACTGTTAGTTCTACTAAGGAGGAATATACAACAGATCCATACGCTTGCTTTCGAACGGTCTGTGTAATGCAGTTAGAACACAAAACTCATTACTGTGCAGCCTTAAGAGCAGCTGAGCTAAAGCTGAACAGACTGAAATGGACTGGATGTAATTGAGTTTGAACTGGATCGGTTCACTTTTTCAGTTTCAGATGCAGGTCTTGTATATTCCACTATACAGGGGTTAAACATCACTTATGCACTTGACGTTTACCAACAACAACTGCAGGACTAGTTAAAAGTTAAGTTTAGAACACTATGAAGGAATTATAGTATCCAAGATTCAGCAGATCAGTCTACCTGTGCTCAACATGTAGACAAAGTAGGGGTGCACCGAATGCAGTCTTTTGGATGATCACCGATTTCTATAAAGTATGGTCTGCCGATTCCGATTTTGGCCGATACGATTTTGTTTTGTAAGCGACACAATATCCTAGAAAAAATACAAACTTGTTTTAACTGGCCATGAGGTCGTGCTCTGAAATATAAAGGAAGTTCCGACAATTGTTTTTAAAACTAAAAAAAAAATTGGTAAAATCGGTTTGTCATGCAAGTACCGGCCAATTTCCAATTCCCCAAAATTAAGGAAATCGGGGACGATAAATCGGCCGGCCGATTTATCGGTGCACCCCTATTAATCAGTCCATAATTTATAAGTAAGTTGTAATGTCATTAGTCAGAAATTTCAGTTATTCAAATTGAAGCAGAAGTGTTGGAACTTTTTTTTTTTGGTCATTCCCTAGGATGAGATTAAGAGGATTGGAGAAACTGGTGTGGAGGAAACCATCCTGGAAGGTCACCTTGGGGTCACCAAAGAGCTTCTAGCCTTCCAGACACCAGAAAAGAAATATTACATCGGCTCTGAAAAGGGAGGAGCGAACCTTATTAAGGTATATCAAGCAGGCACTTCCTGCATATAATAAACAGAAGATAGGAAAAACATTTACCGTATTTTCCACTGTACATGTTGCATCAATCCAAATGTGTCTTAAAAAAAGTTAAAAAAAAGAAAAATATAAACACCTCACTTCACCATATACGTCACATCTATTATGCGTCACCGCTGACAACCAGTTGTTGTGCCAAAAATAGATGGTCTGCCAAATGGCAGCTGCAGGAGCATGCACGGAATGACTAACAAGAATTTAACAAGATTAACATTTAAAAACAATTATTTGTTTGCTCGAAATCAAAGTAAATGTGTGTCTCAGTCTAACGTTAGCTTAATGAATGCACTTTGACGGTCAAATCAGCTGCATTTTAAAACTTAATTCGCTGAAGCGGCCGGCACGCACAGAGGAATGAACCTCTGCATTTCTTTGAAATTTAACAAGATAAACACCTAAAAACAATTACTGTATTTGTTTGCTCAAAATTATAGCAAAGGTTTATCTTAGTCTAACTTTTATTTAATAAATGCACTTTCATGGTCAAATCAGCTGCATTTTGCCGTGGTGGTGCAGCTGGTTTAACTTGCTCCAAGCAGTGAGCAGAATGAAGGTGAAGTATGGCAGGCTGATTGTGTCATTAATAGTTGGTGAAGATTCCCAGTCATCCAGGACATGGTAAATTAAAAAAAAAGAAAAACAAAGTATAAAGTAAAGAATAAGAAAGGAAGTCCAGTTGTTTTTGTCTTGAACTTTTTTAAATTAGTCTTAGCCACATTTACCTATTACAATCACATGCCTGTCCCCACATGTTCAAAAAAATTTTTTTTCAGTCAGAATGAATGAAAACAGTCATTTCAGCCAAAAAATTAGTTTATAAATATGGGGGAATCCATAAATACATTGCGTCGGCATTTAAGTTGCAAGGTGTGTAAATTATGCAAAAAAAAAAACATGACTTATAGGCAGTAAAATACTGTATGTTTCTGTGTGCTTTTTTTTTAAATTGCTTGTCATATTCCTGGCATTTGTCTTGTTTCTATTTTTTTTCATTAGGAGCTGATTGATGACTTCATCTTCCCAGCATCAAATGTTTACCTGCAGTATATGAAAAGTGGGGATTTCCCCACAGAGCAGGCCATTCCAGTGTGCAGCACACCTGCATCCATCAACGCTGGCTTTGAGCTCCTGGTGGCGATGGCTGTGGGATGTGTTCGCAACCTCAAACAGATCGTCGACACTTTGACTGACATGTACTACCTGGGTATGGAGACATTTCTGTGTGTTCCACACATTAACCCGACTACCATTGGATTAACAAAACCGCCTGTGTTTTGTTTTGCCTCTCCATCCAGGCTGTGAGACATTAACAGAGTGGGAGTACTTGCCTCCAGTGGGGCCACGACCCAACAAAGGTTTTGTAGGTCTGAAGAATGCCGGTGCTACCTGTTATATGAACTCTGTCATTCAGCAGCTCTACATGATCCCTCCCATTCGCAACGGCATTTTAGCTATTGAGGGGACGGGCACCGACGTGGATGATGATATGTCAGGGGATGAGAAGCAGGAAAATGAGGTACTAGCGGAGGTTGTTTTGGAAGTCTTTATCTTATGAAGATTATCGTTTCACAGCATAGAGTGAATTAAAAACAATGGCTATCTTGAAGGCTGATATTTGCAAATGTGTTATTATCAGAAGTAATGAATTGTTTTGCTGTCCTGATTATCTGATTATTGTTTGGGCATCTGTCTCTGTTAAGACAGGAACAGCTTAAAATGTTTCTTTTAAAAGGCACTTTGCTTATGGAAACTTAAATATTTTTGTCATTACAGACTAATGTAGATCCCCGAGATGAAGTTTTTAGCTACCACCACCAGTTTGATGATAAGCCCTCCAGTAAGTCAGAGGACAGGAAGGAGTACAACATTGGTGTGCTGCGTCACCTACAGGTCATCTTTGGCCACCTGGCTGCGTCCAGGCTGCAGTACTATGTCCCAAGAGGATTCTGGAAACAATTCAGGTATTTTGAAGGCTTTTCTTGAGCCTACATTTAACTCCTTGTGCAGTTACTGATGTCCCAGTACCTCCCATTAACCATATCATTTTTAGGTTATGGGGTGAGCCAGTAAATCTGAGGGAACAGCACGATGCTTTGGAATTTTTCAACTCGCTGGTGGACAGTTTGGATGAAGCTCTCAAAGCTTTGGGTCACCCTCCCATGCTCAGCAAAGTGCTAGGAGGGTCCTTCGCAGACCAAAAGATTTGTCAAGGATGTCCCCACAGGTGATCAGTTGTTTCTTTGTGCTTAATTTCTAAACATAGTTAGTGAATACGTGATAAACAATAAATCAATCAATCACATGATAAATGAAAATTATCTACCTCGTTTTCATTTTATCTGCTTTATCGTTTCTTCATGGCTCTCTGAAGACACTGGATGAAAAAAGACTCGGCTCCTGTGCTCTTCACTGACCCCTCCATTTCTCTTTTCTCTTTAAAATCCATTTTAACCATCCAAAATCATGTTTTCGGATCACTAAAAGCAGCTAAGCTGAGAAGCTAAGCTAACAGGCTAACCTCAGGGGAAAAACCTCCGTCTTGTCGAAGCTCCAAAATTCATGGTTGAAACCCGTACCTTCATGTAAAAACTTGTTTTTCTCTGCAAAAGAAAACTGAAAACTTGTTTACTGATTTTTTAAATTTTTTATTAAGAGCTTTGTGTAAAAAATGCTATACTAAAGAGCTCAAACCACAATGAACGTCCGCCATTTTGAGAACCGAAAGGTGGGAGAGACGGCCCATGTCACGTCAAGGGGCTCCCTCCCATTTTTCTTAGAGATGCTGCTCACTCCCTCACTATCCATCCTTCAGTTCAAACAGTCTTATTATACTGCTGTCTAGTGGTCAAAAAAGGTACTACACCCAAAACAAATTAACCAACATTTCTTCTTAAATTTGACAATAATTACTAACTATTGTCAAACAATATTATCATTTATCACAATAATGTCTGAGACAATTAATCGCCCAGCAAAATTTGTTATCGTGACAGGCCTACCCACGAGGCATCAGTTTTGA
>JAVCKU010132675.1:0-12930 GCA_032273985.1 Hypsolebias coamazonicus
TTGCTGCTGATCTGTTTCATGTTGCTGTGTTCATTCATACTCATCTGCTCACACAGACTCATGTTTGTGCTGCTGTTTGACGTATTGTTTTCACGCTTTTAGTGCTTAGCGTATTTTTAGTTAATGTTTTTCTTAGGTCATATCTTATTACTGTTTTACATTTTATTGTTGGATGTAACTGACATCAATGGTGGTCTGATGTCAGTAGTAATGTGTTACTGACGTCAGACCACTTTTTTCAGTAACTAGCAATCTAACACATTTATATTTCAAAATCCAGCTTATCCAAATTACTGTGCATTACTATTTTTTGTCATTTTCTCTAGTACTGTAATTTAATTTTATTTCCTCTATGCATCTCAGGGAGTGATGTCAGGTCTGAGACAATTCAGTCACATTATCATCACATCATCGTGCCTGACACCATGCTGCGACAGAAGCATAAACAATGTAGGGAGAAGGAAGATATACATTTTGTAGCTGGAAATACAGGAACTGTTTTGAGTTTCTGCCAGCAAAGGATGACAATGTCAAGGTTCGTTGTACCCTCTGTGCTGGTGAGAAAGTGCTGTCTAGCTTCAAAAACACCACATCAAATTTGAAGAAACATTTGGAGTCGCAGCACGGGACAGTCAAACTGATGGAGCAAGCCCCGCCAGGTGGTTTGAAGCAGAGAGCTGCAACAGGAGGTCCCCCACCACCAAACAACAAAATCGGGCAAATCAGCTCGCCTACAGCCTGTCTTCTCTTTAAAGAAGAGTTACTTTTCAAATGAAGTAATCAGTAACTTAACAGTTACTTTTTTAATGTAACTATGCCATTCCTGACTAGGACCCTGTGTACACAATTTTGTTCCACCACATGTACCACAAGTGTTGCAAATGACAAAGAAACTGACTCTGAACGCCTTGGGATTTCCCTGGAGAAGCTGGCCCAGTTGGCTGGGGAGAGGGATGTCTGGGCCTCTTAGGCTGCTACCCCCGCGAATAAGTAGAAGACAATGAATGGATGGATAAACCAAAGCTTCATCTTGCTGCTCAGCTGCTCAGTTTCCTGCACTGCAATGGACCGGCACAGCGTCCACAATACTGTTGAAGTGGCAAGATCCATCTGTTGATCTCATGCTCCATTCTTCCTTCACATATAAATAAAACCCCGAGATACAAAACTTCCTTATGTAGTCACATACTCATTCATCATGTCATCTAAAAGGCAGACCTTTATAAAGCCAGAAACAGGTTTGTAAAGAAACTTCTTATGTTTAGTTCATCTTTGAATTGATTCCTTTTCACAATTCAAGTCAATAAGGAACAATGCCTTTATAATTGCATTAGCTGTTGGTGTGACTTTAATTTGACACTTTAATTAAGATAACAAGATGAGCACAGGTTCATCACAAAATCATATTTGAATTTTAATAACATATAATCACAACAAAGCAAAGCACACAACACTGAATGCAAACACACGTTTAGGTGTTTGAGCAACTGTTCAAAGAACATTTCGGTTCAGCTCCGTGGTAACTTCTTGTTTTGTGAAGCTGAATCAAAGACCAGTTAAATCAGGATAACTGGGTAATTCAGGCTTAATCTCTTATTTAGGTGTTGCAAACAGGCCTTGGTCCTGCCAGAACAATCAGGTGGATTCAAGTTGTTTGTTCGGAAACTGGAAAACCTTTTTATGTTTCTCTTTTCAGCCAGGCTTTAGCTGTCCAATGGTCTCACATTCAAATGATCTTTTGGGGCAAATATGACAGAATAAAAGTAAAAGAAGATTCTCATCAGTTCAGAAAATATAATATTAAGAAATATAAACCTTTAAATTTTAATAGTGCAAAGTATTTCTTTCCACTCAGATATTTCTCATGACAATAAAAATGAAGATGAAGTCAATAGGCTCAGTTGTGATTTCACGTGAAGGTAGACAGTACAAATAATCAGGAGGGTCAAATGTGTCCATAAGGTGACAAATATGTGCACACTATGGAATAAATGGATGTAGGCCACAGCTTTAGTCTTAAACCAGTTTGATTTTGATATTTTATGAACAGTGGACGTTTTTTAAAGGTTGTTTAAAATGCTCAGTCTGTATCTCACTGCACAGTCTTATTTCAAACCACATAAAAGCATAAACCTATAAACTGAAATGTGCAGCCTAATTGGGAATAGTGTGCTTTACCTTGGTAGTGGTATGCTGCGTAATGTGAAAAATATAGGAAAATAAAACTGGAAAGAAAGAAATGGATATCAATGGGATGTGAGTGAAATCCATGAGAAACAGCCAGTTGTAGTTTTATGACTCAGAGATACTTCACAAAAGAAACATTCAGCATTTAAACAGGTCACAGAAAGTTTCACGACTAAACTGGCATCTTTACCGTTTTTACATAATCATAGTTTGTTTTGTAATTTTTACTCATTTTTCCATAAAATGTTCAACTGATGATTGATGATGTGACACATATTTTATTTTTTTATATCTTAAAATTTCAGATCTTTGCAAATATTATCTTCTTACAACTCTTTAGACCTTACGGTTCTTCTCATCCTCAGCATTTCATTGCATTGTTGACTTAGTGTTGATTTGCACATGACAAACAAACCAAACCTGAATATACAATTTATAAATCAAAACATCAGGTGTTTTTGTCTTGTTTCATTCAGTGTGTCTCTTACTGCTAAAGAATTTACAGTTCTCTCTTTAGTTTCTCCAGAATACAGAACATTTACACTCGAGCTTCCACACATTCAGGTTTATTTTACCTTAAAAATTTTATCTTCAAATCTGTCAGTGAAGGATCTTTTTAACTTGTCATATCTCAGATTTAAAACATTGTATTTTCATTATATATTTCATTATATTTCATATTTCCATTCAGGTTTTAAACAATTTTAAGATCTGATTTTTAGTTATTGCACATGGACTGTGTTCAAAGCTTACTTTTCAGTTTTTCTCTGCCTCCCATTAACTTGGCAGTCAGGGAGTGAGACGCGGGTGTTTGGTTACCATGGTGATCCCTACCAGGAACTGGCAGCAGCTGTAACATTTCCTGTGTTGTTTTGCTTCTTTCATGTGTTTCATACAGCTCAAACATCGAAACGTAAGCGTTTTCTTCTTAAATGATCACAAACTTGGGTTAGGATTTTGAGCAGTAGCTGCGCTGACACCCCTCAAAATTTCTTCTGTAACGCTCCAGTTTTGGTTGTTGTTATTGTGTGACTACATACACTTGAAGTGACTTGACCTTCGACTGAACTGAATTCTTACAGGTCAACAGGAGGAACAACAGTGGGGTGAACACAGTAAGCGGAAGTAGCACCAAACCTAAAATGAAGGCCTTAAAAATAGCAGAGTGACTCAGAGGAATGGTGAAAACAAAATCCACCGCTGTGGCCTGTAATTGCCCACTGGGGAGCTACAAGGTCAAACCCAGTGTGAATAGAGACATATTTTGCGTTAGCCAAAAGCTCAAGGCTGCACGTTCACAGCCCTATTCACCGCAGTGCAAACAAAAAACTGTGCTTTTAGAAAAGGACTTGAACGAGCCTTGACAAGGGGTTCATAACTTTCATTTGACTGGAACTAAATGGCTTCAGTGTAAACACTCTGTTCTTTGGTTGTCTTGATTTGCAAACACTAAAACAGCTCCTATGTTACTTTTCTAACAGGAAAATTGAACCAGAATTACTTTGTATTGAGGATTACTCAAGTCAGTCAGACTATTTCAATGCAGGAAAGATTATCCAGACTGCCTGGAGGAATCTGTCACCCGTCTCCTGGTCTGGGATCAGTCTTGTGGCTCCTCTCACAATGAAGGGGAGAAAACAGGAAGGAAACCTGCACAAAAACACACATTCATTTTAACATGTCACCATTTTAAAAAGAAAATGATCTACATTCAGTGCCGGACGTCTCTCCCTGAGACACTGATGCAGGAAAACTGTGACGACACGAATATTAAAGTATTTTTTGAGTAACCAAACAACCGGTGAAGATAGATGTTGTACATCCTGCAGGATGATGGGACTTACTGTCATTGTGTCGGGAGCATCAGAGCATCTCGTCGCCTCTGCAGGATCCTCTGCAGCTCATCGTCATGCCTCGCTGAAGGAGACGCAACCTTTGTTTGGGGGCGGGGTTTGTTGAAATTCTCCTGCACAGGTGAACAGAGACACCAGATGTTATTGCTAGTCAGTGCTTAATTTGAGCCGGATCCTGCTGGAACAGGATCAGAATCAGAATCAGAATAAGCTTTATTATCATTATACCGCGATACAGTTGTCCGAAAGATGGACGTAATGCACAAAGCTGCTACTATAAAAAAAGTGCGGCCCTCTTATTCTTATTCAGAATAATATTTTTGCTTAGAAGAGAAAGGGGAAGAAAACATGAGTCGAGATGGTATAATAAAAGATAAAGGTTGAATGAATCTCTACACCTTGTCCTAGACAGAGCACGGTTTGAGGCATAAAAAAAAAAAAAACTACCACAGCAAAGCAACATAAATAGACATGATACATGTACATATAGGCCGGTGAAGACATTGAATTTTAAGGGAAGGCCGTAGCTTAGTCAAGAGCCCCTCTCTCAGCCATTGTCTAGATAAAAGGTGTTAGTTATCATCAGCTCGGTTGAGGTTCCATCACCTGTCCACGGCCTTGGGGAAGGGAGGGGTGAGGAGACAGTCAAAGCATCTTTGTTTTTTCCTAAACATGCCAGGAGGAGTTAAGTTAGCTGTCAAGCCCACACGGAGAGCACAAGGAGATACGTCTGTCTTCATCGGAGCACAGAAAAAAAAATTTTTTCTCAGGCTTACTAATAATAAAGTCATGAGCAAATTTGACTGCCTTTTAATGAATACAACTTGTATTTGATGTGTAAACTGAAAACAATTAAATAAGCACAAATTTTAAAGACAACAGCACTTACAAGCTTCTTAATATCACATACAATCTGCCCCTTCAAGTAAGCATTTTTGCCTCTACCCTTAAAAACATCTCCGCCCCTAAAAGAGTGGTGGGGTGAGTGATGAGCTAACCAGGCAGTCGTACGTGGCAGGAGCCCACAGGCAGCTGCCAGACGGAGGAGATGCCTGGAGTTTTCACATGTGGAGTCTAAAAAAATAACGAGGACAATGTATTCAGTGGAAAAAGTCGGGCTCAAAACCGTTAAAGGGGAGGGGGCGGAGGCTGCTTGACAGATGCAGAGTGTTTACAAATGTAACAACCTGTTAAAATGCACCAAAACAAACGAAGTCGCATCTACTTTATTCAAAAAATTTTGGCGGAGGACCCCCAAACCCCCTGTCCTTATTTGCTTTCGGGCATCGATCAGTTTACAAATTAATCCCTGATGCTAGTGGTGTTGCTGCTGATACTTTTTATTCTGTTTGACACTACAGTGGGTGCAAAAGTATTCAAACCATTTGGTAATTATTTTACTTTGTTGCCTTACAACCTAAATTTTAAATGGATATGTTTTATTATAAACTTACACATGATGCCTCAGACGAATGAGGTTAAATAGGAAAAATTGTTTTAAATATTTCTAAAAATATATAAAACTGCAACATGTAACATGCATTTGTTTTGATCCTCTTTGCTTTGAAGTCCCAACTTTTGCCTTCAGAAGCCACAAAATGAGGTAAACAAGAGCAATCTAAGGGTAAAAAAAAATCTCAGTATATTTCCACTTGGTCTGATAGCCCACAGAATCCACATCAGCGCCACACCTCTAAGCAGTTTAGCAATGTGATGTTCATAAATCCTTTGAATAGCTTTTTACAACAACTGGGAGGAACTGAGTCGCAGGCCGTTGAAAGATGGTCCTTGTTTTATTTTTTCCTCTTTGTGATATCTTTGTTTTCCTTCTCAAATGCAGACACAATCCAATATTCATAGTTATCCAAGACATAATCCAATTGTTATCATCAAAAAGAAACCATCCAGAGGACCTGACTTAACTTTATCAGATTTTTCTACCTGGATTATTGAGCAGGAATCAGGATAGTTTGAACCACTTTGGCCATGGGTCAGAGGGGAGAGGGCAGACTACAGAAACCACTTGAGCACCAAAAAACAAAAGTTACATATGTAACTACGGTTCTATGAATTCCGGATGACCGCCAGAGGGCGATGCTGAAAGCACTGAATGACAAATACCAATGATGTCACAAGGAATCCTGAACCTCACTAAGGAGGCCCAGAGGACCCTTGCAGAAGAACCTGGCCCATTGGATGAGGGGTGGCCACGTAAACCCTGTAGAATCTGGTGAACGTGCTTGGGGAAGCCCATGATGTGGCAGCACATATTGCGTCCAGCGGAATCCCTCTCAGGGCAGCCCAGGAAGTGGACACACTCTTGGTAGAATGTGCCTTCACGCCAACCGACATGGGGTCATGCCCTACTGCTTAGGCATGGCAGATGACATCCATGATCTAGTGGGAGAGGCGCTGCTTGGGAAGAGTATAGCCTAACCTAGGACCTCTGTAACACAAAAGCTGGGCTGAAGCTGTTGAGGATTGGGATGCCATAGCAACCCTCCCAGCTGAGACAGCAAATCCCCCCTGGTCAGAAGACACCATGGGACACCCTGACATAGATTCCAAAGCAGTGGGAACCATGGTTGTGCTGGCCAATATGGGCCCATCAGTAACATCCTGTGGCCCTCCTCGAGGACTCTGTGAAAGGTTGGCCAAATTAGAGAAAGGGGTGGAACGGCATATAGAAGGTCCCTTGGCCAAGGATGAGCCAATGCATCCTGGCCCAGCGCACCTGATGCCCCCGTAAGGGAGTACGATAGGGGACACCGAGTCGACTCCTCCGTCGCAAACAGGTCTACCTCCGCCTGACCAAAACGGTCCCAGATCATCTGCGCTATGTCGCTGTGGAGGTACTACTGTCCTAGAGTAGACCCTTGGTGGGAGAGAAAATCTGCGACCTGATTGTGTTGCCCTGGTATGCTGGTAAGTATGCTGCCCGCAGGGTGGACAGACGAGGGGAGGCCCATTCCAAGAGCTCCCTAGACACTCTCAGAAGCTGTGCTGACCTGGTGCCCACCCCCCTGGTGGTTGATGTGGCAGACAACAGAGGTGTTGTCTGACTGAATGAGGACATGCCCCCCCTTCCAGGTGGGGCAGGAAGTGCCTGAGTGCCAAATGCATTGCATGCAACTCCAGCACATTTATATGCCTGGAGTGGTCCCTTTGACCCCAACGGCCCTGAGCTGCTCTGTGTTATGACACAGTGCCCCATCCCGTGAAACTGATATCTGTCATGACCACTTCCCTGTGACACACTACGACTCCCATGGGGATGCCCCTGGACAAATAATCTTCATCTCTCCATGGAGTCAGGGCATGAAGACATGACCATGTCACTGTGAGCTTGCGATACCTGTGCAGACTGGCATCCAGGCAAAAACTGTTGAGCCAGCTCTGCAAGGGGCGAAGTGACAGCAGGGTGCCACCCTAGTGACTGAAGTCAGTTTGCCTAGTCGTAAAAAGGCAACATAGGGGAACTGCCTGCCCAGCCTGAACCGACTGACCAATTGGAGTATGTCACCCACCCTTAAACAGATGGGCGAGCTCTCATGCAGGGTGAATCCAGAACCACTCCAAGAAAGGTGATCGTCTGTGAAGGGATCAGGCAGCTCTTCTCCAGGTTGACATTGAGGCCCAACTGGAACACGTGAGCGACCAGGCTATTCATGTTGTGAAAGGCACAGGCCCAAGACGGGGCGCAGAGAAGCCAATCGTCTAAGTATGGCAGAACCTTCACTCTGTAGGCCTGCAGGGGAGAGAGGGCTGGCTGCCTTCACACACCAAATTAACACCCTCAGGTAAAGGGAGAGTCCGAATGGGAGCACACAAAACTGCCAGTGGCAACCCCAAAAGGCAAACCTGAGAAAGTGGCAATGTTCTGCTGCAGTAGGCACATGAAAATAATCATGCTTCAGATCTATAGATGTGAACCACTCTCCCTCCCTGACAACCTAAAAGACCTCTGCTGTCATGAGCATGTGGAAGGGCAGTACCCTTAGGTACTGATTGAGTCCCCTCAGATCTAAAATGGGACGGAACCCACCCGTCCTCTTTTGCACGAGGAAGTAAATTGAGTTATAGTCTCTGGGCTGTTGAAGAGGATCCACAGCTTTGATTGCCTCCTTGGCTAGGAGGGTTGAAAGCTCCTGGTCTAGTGCTCGAGCCTTCACCGGGTTGGTAATTACTGTCATTTTGACCCTGCGTGATATGTGAGGCCGCCGTTGAAACTGTAGCTGGTAACCATGGGCTAGAGTGGCAACCACCCATGTGTCTGCAGCGTGAGCAACCCAGTAACCAAGCTGCTGGTGGGAAAAGTATCCGACAGTCGGCCTGGTGGCATCACAGTTTCCCTCCATGGTTCCTAAGGGCTGTGGGGAGTGGTGGCCAGAGTCCCTGGTCCGAACCTACGCAGCTGGTTAGTGGACCAACCCACAAAAGCCCTGGTTGGGTCTGTGCTGACCCACACGAGGGTAAAGACCCCTTGTGCGATCATGACCCTGAGGCGGTGGCCAAATACTCGGATCAGCCGACGGGTGCCTTAGATGTCAAGAAGGTGGAGGGGGCATCGCTCTGCTAAGGCTTGAAAATTGCTGCCTCGTCTGTCGTACCTGGTCAGTCCGTTCTAGTGCTTCCAAGGCAGCCAAACCAAATAACTCCTTCGGCACCATTGGAACATCACTGAGGGTTCTACGAGATAGCCTAGTCAGAGCTGACTGTGCCAACCAGACCTGACAGCAAGCCTGGACCAAGAAGGCCATCACGTGCCCAAGGTCCCGCATCATCAGTGCAAATGCCTGAAGTGCAGCATCGCTAAAGCCCATTGCCACTGTTGTACCACTAGTGCCCTGAAGGGATGCAGAAAGGGCAAACATGAGGTGTGTCATGTAATTGCTGAGGCAGCCAGCACGCGCTCCGGCTTGATAAGCTCTGCAGAGGAACTCATTTGTGACATGACACTGAGGTCATGGGCACCGAACCTCCCTGCGCAGAGCCTCCTCTGGTGACCCGATGAGCGAGGTAAAGCAGACTTGATCGCCAGCATGCAATCCAGGTTCACCCCAGCCGGCTCATGCATGGCCGCCAACGCTCGCCCATCTGCCGAGAGGCGCGCAAAGAGTTTTGGATCCCGCCAACAACCATGCAACTCCCTCAGGTACTCCTCTGATGGAGGGACAGAAAAGGAAGGAGGGGCCTGTCTGCGCCTGAAGAAGGCACTTCCAAGAGTGGACTCCTCTGGTTGTGGGATCTCCAGCTGCAGTTGTCTCAAGGCCGTACGCATGACATCCTCCATCGAGTCATCACCTGACCCGCTATCTGTAGTCCAGGATGAAGAAAATGAACCAGTCTCTGACACGTGAGATGTCTGTTTCTCCTCCTCACCTAAAAAGTGGGAGGCAGAGGCAGCCAAGGATAACACATCCTCCTCCGCAGCTAGTTCAGGCATGGATGGGCCCCAGTTGGTATGCCTGAAAAAGGGACTTCATCTCTGCCAATTCTACAGACCGCTGTTCCACTCTCGTGGAGAAACCCTGACCAGACTTGGCTCGCCTCTTTCTAGGAGGGGCCACAGAGGTTGTGACCTCGGCCCAGCGCTTCAAGTGCCTAAGTGGGGCCTCCTGCGCAGAAGGCGGGGGTTCACCGCTGAACTTAGGGTGAAACTGGGCCAGCCGAGCCACCCTCACAGCATGAGGCATGAAACTGCAGTTCATACAGGGATTCTCTGACAGGGCCTCCATTAGGTGGCCATGTCCAAGGCAGGCAGGGCACAGGTCGTGACCGTCATCTGCCTGGAGCATGGCCCCACAACCCGTACAGCAATGAGAGCCGTCCATTCATTCAACCTTTATTTAGGCAGGTTAATCTCATTGAGCCTCGAGGACTCATTTACAAGAGAGACCTGGCTACAAACTAAGGATGATGACAACAGCAACAGTACAACAATAGAATACAAACTAAGGATGATGACAACAGCAATAATACAGCAATAGATTTTCCTTGGACAATCAACAATAGACAGTCATCAGAGAGAAGTACAGATTTTTTTTTAAAACAAGTTAAATCAAAGATGTCAAAAGTTGCTAAAACAGACAGAAAAAAACAAACACTCTAATGAACAAATTCATTGAAAACAACAAAAAAAGTCTAATGAACAAAAATACTGAAATATGACAACGTATGAAGATTTAGAATCTATAATATATAATGTTGAAGATGTTATTGATACAAATTTCTATCCAGTTATGAAAGTTAGTGAATATTATAATGAAGAGCAATTTAACGACATAAACATGATAAATGATGGGCTCTCTATTATTCATTTCAATTGTAGAAGCCTAAATGCACATGTATCTAAGATAACAGACTATTTAAAGCAATTAAACAGAACCTTTACATTAATAGCACTTTCTGAGACGTGTGTAGCGTAGTTGACTCTGTGTTGTGCCTTGTGGGAAGTAACAGCCACACAACAGCTGATCTGAAGGCACTTTTAACGCTCCTGCATTCAAATAGCAGAAAATAGTCACCAAAAACAGGCTTTTTCACAGTGTTCCACAGCACCTTCTCCCACGAAATCTGAACAGAAAGAAAGAGCAGCGCGTGCGACTTGTGTAAAATAACACGTAATAAAAGTAATTACAATAAGTAATCACTAAACCCAAAGATGGGCATAATAATCTTAAACAGTACATAAATAAATAAAAAAATAATAAAACAAAACAGTCCCAGACCAAAAGTAATAAAACATCACATACCTGCATTCAAATATCAGAAAATAGTCACCAAAAAACAGTCTTTTTCACAGTGTTCCACAGCGCCTGTTTAACCATGAACAGTACTATTTTCAGCACATGGATTAGCAATGTTTCATATAGCATCGATCAGCTAACTATCTACAAACACAGTTCTATCACTGTTGAACAACGTTCAAGTGCTCCAAAGCACATTAATTTAAAGAACAGAGTAAAACCATCACTTCTTATACTTAAAATACACTTATTGCACACAGAAAACAGAACTTCATACCTTCTCCCACGAAATCCGAACAGACAGAGCGCAACGGAGAGCGTGGAGAAACTCTTCATGAACTATAATGGTATAATCCATTAATTTATTTTTCTTAACCCCAAACGGACACTCAGAACAACAATCCAGGAACTTGAAATGTCCAACAGTAACAATAATAATTCACATTTTCATTCACAGCACATTAATAATTTAAATAAAAATAATAATTTTGAAACAGGAAGTTACCCGCTGTGTTGAAATGGTTCTGACATTGTTCCAAAATAAAAGCTATTGGTGCTCATATAATTTCCTACCGGAATAGCTTTTCACTTGAATATCTAGTGTAAAAACATCACATTGCTACACTTGGCTAAATGAAGAAAATATAAATAGTACTCACATTGAAGGGTATGAATTATATCATATGAATAGAAAAACTAAAAGAGATGGTGGAGTAGCTCTATTAGTAAATAGTGGAATAAAATGCAAATTGATTAGTGAAATGTCAATAATTGTTGATAATTTAATGGAAATGATAATAATAGAAATAATAAATAAGAAAGATAAAAACATCATAATTAGTTGTGTATATCGATCACCAGGCTCAAATATAGAGTTATTCACCGATAAAATCATGGAGCTATTGGAAAAGAGTTCTAATAAAAAAGTTTTTTGTGTGGAGACTTTAATATTGATCTGGTAAACAAAACAGATTCAAATAACATCAGTACATTTATAAATTCAATGTATAGTTTAAATCTTTATCCGTTGATATTAAAGCCAACAAGAATTACAACTCATAGTGCCACAATAATTGATAATATTTTCACAAATATAACAAATGGGGATGTGTTAGGTGGTATTTTAACGACTGATCTAAGTGATCATTTACCAGTTTTCACAATCTACAAAAACGATCAAAGCATCACAAAAGCAGTTACATGAAAGAAAAAAAATAATAAACATCCAAAAAAACTTTGGATAAATGAAAAGATGAATTGGATATACAAAATTGGGAAGACGTGTATGTTGATGATGTGAACAGATCTTATGATGAGTTTATGAATATTTTAGAAGCTCTGTATGAAAATTATTCTGTGCAAAAAAATTATACAAAGAAAAATATTGTTGACCAACCATGGATGACGAAAGGATTGAGAAACGCTTGTAAAAAAAAAAATAACTATCTGTATTCATGCTTCTTGAAATCCAGAACACAAGAGGCAGAAGAAAAATGTAAGACGTATAACTGCAAATTAGTAGGGATTATAAGAAAACATAAGGAATATTATAGTGATTTATTAAATAAAAGTAATGGTGATGTGAAAGCAACATGGTGAGTAATGAATAGTGTTCTGAAAAAAAAACACAAAGTAAAAACTGGTATTTCACAGAATTTTGTAAAAACAATGAGGACATCCGTGATGGGAATGAAATTGTAAATGGATTTAATCATTATTTCGTGAATGTTGGATCAAGCCTTGCAGCTAAAATACCAAAAGTAGATAATAATGTGAGCCGTTTAATTACAGGTTGTGCAAACAGTATTTTTTTTTAAATGGAACTGCCAGAGAAGAAATAATGAATGTAGTAAAAACAATGTACAGACAAGAGATCAAAAGACTGAGTTGACATGAATATGATGTTTGTAAAGGACATAATGAGTCATGTTATTGAGCCGTTAACATATACATATCGTATATGTAATTTATCATTTTCAACAGGAATATTTCCAGACAATATGAAAGTAGCTAAGGTAGTTCCTCTTTTTTAAAAATGGTGATAAATGTGTGTTCAACAATTACAGACCAATATCCTTGTTACCACAGTTCTCAAAAATTCTAGAAAAACTATTTGTGACCAGACTAGATCAATTTATAGA
>JAVCKU010132686.1:0-12927 GCA_032273985.1 Hypsolebias coamazonicus
CTTTTCTTTCTGCAGCTGTGCAGCCTCCATGCCACACGTTGATGCTGGAGCACAGGATGCTCTCCACTGCACACCTGGAGAAGGAGGTGAGGACTGAGCTTCCAGACCAGTTCGTCTCAGCAGCTTGAGGAAGTAGAGTCTCTGATGTGCTTTTTTGATCAGGCTGGTGGTGTTGTTGCCACAGGTGAGCTTGTTACTCAAGTGCACACCCAAGTACTTGTAGCTGGAGAACACTTCCACTGTAGAGCCTCCTATGTGCAGAGGGGGTAGGTGTGTTTGTTCCTTCTGTAATCCACAATAATCTCCTTCGTCTTCTTCACATTGATGCACATTGATGCAAAGGTTGTTCTTCCTTCACCAGCTCTCCAGGTGCTCCACAGCCTGATGTCCAGATGACCTGACATAACCTTGTTAGATTTTTCTAACTGGGTCTGAAAAACAAACTAAAAAAAAGGACTAAAAACAAACATTATTGTTGCATAATTATGAATTAAAAATACAAGTGTACTAAAATAATAATAATAAATAAATAAATTAAATAAAACCTCTGGTTCCCCTGAATGAGGACAACCTGAAGATTATGATAATTGTCTCTTTTTATTCCCAGTTTTAGACATTTATAATACCCGCTTTTGTCCACAAAAAAGAGCAATAAGCAAATAAAAAAAAAATAAAAGTGGTGATTTAACTTGAGAAAGCTTGTTTCTAGTAAATGTTTTGTTAATGTATCCCTTCAAATTAAAAATGTACATTTGACATATTACTTTTTTTTAGGGGAAACAACAAAAAGCCAGACATAAGGAATATTTATAATTCACAATTTATTTTCTCTGCATATCACACAATCAGTCAAATTAGCTGTAAAATAAGAAACCGATCATCAGGTGGTGATTCCTTCACTCTCATATTGCCTCAGTTTTCAAATTGCCATTTTACAAGAACATCTAGCCATTGTATTTTATCCACTTCTTCCTTTTTGGGTCGCAGGGGTCACTGGGCCCTGGACTGGTCTCCAGTCCATCACAGAGACACCTGGACAGGTCTCCAGAGTCCAGTCCATCAATTTAGAGTTACCAACCAGCTTAACATTGTGGTGATCTGTGCCTGCCCTGCTCACCTGTTTGCCTTCTCACCAGGTGTTTTGTACTTTGGCACTTAGTGTCTGCTCTTTAAATGTTTGAGTCTCCTGTGTCCCAGTAGGGGAGAAAGTGAACTATAGTTACACCGGTTCAATCCTTATGTCCTTGTTACCTCCAGTGTTTATTCAAGTGGATGTTGTCTTGCTGCTCCGTCAGCATCTTTATGTTTTCCATGTGGATAAGAAACCAGTTTTGTTTTATTATCTGATTTGCCTCTGAGTCCTGCTTGCACACTGGGTTTCAAGACAACTGGATTCACGACAAGCATGAATGTTTTTGGTCTGTAGGAGGAAACTGGAGTACCTGGAGAAACCCCACGCATGCACAGGGAGAACATGCAAACTCCACCCAGACAGGTCCCTGGTTTTGAACCAGCAACCTTCTCTCTGTGAGGCAGCAGCCCCACCAACTGATCCATCGTGCTGCCCTTTTCAAGAATAACAAACGGAAATTTCTGAAAGTCTGTTCAGATTTGGTGTGCCCCCAGTTTTTTTATCTTAACATTACCCCCCCCCCCCACACACACACACACACACACACACACACATTAATTAATTTGTGGAGGCGCATCTGATACTTCATTCCCTCCTCTTCCACCATTACTTCAAAACACATTTTATTTTTTCCTTTTTTGTAAATAACTCGTTTGTGCTTTATTTTGAAACGCCATACCGGATGTGTAGTTTTTGTTAAGTGCGGTTCTCTTTACTCAGCCATCGATAAGCCTGTCGGGTCTTCCTGCGCCCAGTAACTCCGGTGTCCCTGTCCACCGTCCGGCCCCGTTTGTCCAGTCTTTGCTCCAGCACCGGGGGGGCTGCCGCCGGACCGCCGGCCGACAGGAGGACGCCATGACCCGCGTGCTGGTCCAGGGGATGCCGGGGACGGCAGCCGGAGCAGGAGTGATGCTGAGCCGGCGGAGGAGCAACCGCTGGCGGAAGAAGCGGACGGAGCGCTTCGGCATCCAGATGTGCTTGGCGGGAGTGCTGCTCGGGCTGGCCGTGGGGCTCCGGTCGGTGGTGCAGAGGTCAGGTGAGCTGTCGGAACCTCTGATGTTCCTTGTTGAAGGGAACACGGTGTTCGCGTGGAGTTTGTGTCGAGCCGGAACATCAGGAGAACATTTGGACATCTCCCCCTCCAGCGACAGAAAGCTACAGTTACAACACCCCCCTCATAAAATGAAACATTTACTTTTGCACTGGAGGTGTTTTAATGTAGGCTACACTGATATAGAGCAACACTTAAATGCAGCAGCTTGAATTCTAACATAATGTAGATCACAAGGAACAAGAGCAAAACAAGGAAATGTCTTCAACATCTGGAACTATTTATCCTCCTGGAAAATGAGCGAGAGGAGTTGTTTGGTCATTCTTACTGTAACAACATCAGGAGGAGGCTGGAGTCAGTTCCAACATCAACAGATGTTCTGTGGTGAACATGTTGGTGAAGGCAGACTCATCGCAGATGAAAACGTCTTACCTGCATCACATGATGAGTTTTCATCAATACCCGTGAGTCAGTTTTGTAGCGGAGGGAGAACAAGACAGGTACAGTCAAATGAAAAGTAAAGAAATGGTTCATGTGTTGCAGAACGATGAACGTGTTCTGCTCATCAATAAACTGTTTGGACATTTTAACTCCGGCTGATGTTCTGCAGCCTGAGCTGAGATGAAAACTGTCCTGGAGGAAACTCCAACCTTACATTTCTCAGGAAGTTTGTAAAAATTAAATCTGTTCAGCTGGTCGTCCACATTTGTCAGCTTTTTAGTGTTATTTTTTTATTTTCTCTACTCAGCTAATGTTGAATCTAAATGTTTTTCCTCATCCACTTCTTTATTTATTACAACTGTGAGCCCAGATGTTGCTCCTGTCAGTTCATGTAAAGCACATGCGTCAAACTCAAGGCCCGCAGGCCAAATCTGGCCCTTGCAAACATTTGTTTTCCCACCCTGATGCATGTTCAATAATCCAGGTAGAAAAATCTAAAAAAAAAAAAGCTAAGTCCGGTCCTCTGGACATTCAAAAAACAAAACAAAACAAATTTGTTTTCCCACTTTAAAAACATTTTAAATGTAGCTCTCAGATTAAATTAGAATAAAAATGACGTTAAGTCAGAGTCAGAGTCAGTTTATTATTGCCATTGTCAATTAATAAAATTCACAAACTAGGAACTTGCTTCGGCATAAAGGCGCAATATACTATAAATTAAATCTTGAATGTAGCTCTTAGATCTGATGTAATGGTCCATTAAACAGTGCCTTCATTTAATTAAATAAATAAGAAGAAATGTGCTGGTCAAACCACAATTCCTATATTCAAGTTACATTCAGTAAAACTTGGTCTGTACACGAGGTTGTGTTTTATATGTCTGTGTACATAATGAAGTGAGGACTTGAGTATTTATTGCTGTAAATCATCTCAGCAGACATCTTCTCATCAGTTCTCACAGCTGGTTGGTCTCTCTATGAATGATTCCTGTCTTTTCACATCTGGATATATACAGATGTTGCTTCTTATTTCCATATTCTGTGTTGTGGGTGTGTGCACGTGTGCACCATGAGATGTAGGAGGACTTCACAACTTTGTTATTAGGAAGTCGTTGTAGTTTATTTAGTGATACAATTACTCTAGTTATAAACGTTTCTCTATCTTTTGTTTTTGGTAAGAGCATCCATCCATCAATGCATCCATCCATGCATCCATCCATGCATCCATCCATGCATTATCAATGGATCCACCCATCCATGCATCCATGCACATGTCCATGCATCCATCCATCCATCATGCATCCATCCATGCATCCATCCATCCATGCATCTATCCATCCATCCATGCATCCATCTCACATCCATCAATCTATACATCTGTCCATGCATCCATCCATCCATGTATCCATCCATCATCCATCCATGAATCTATCCATGCATCCATCTATACATGCATCCGTCCATGCATCCATCCATGCATCCATCATCCATCCATCCATCCATGCATCTATCCATCCATCATCCATCTATCCTTCCATGCATCCATCACCATCCATCCATCCATTATCTTTGCCCGCTTCTTTCATTCCGGGTTGCGAGGATCATTGGTGTCCATATCCAGGAGTCACTGTCCAAGAGGCACGGGACATCTGGACATGTCTCCAGTCCATCACAGGGACACATAGAGACAAACAACCGGTCATTCTCTCACTCACACCTAGAGACAATTTAGAGTTACCAGTCAGTCTAACATGCATGTTTTTGGTCTGTGGGAGGAAACTGGGGTTCTCAGAGTGAACCCACGCATACACAAAGAGAACATGCAAAATCCACCCAGAAAAGCCCTTGGTCAGAATTTGAACTGGGGTGACCTGCCCACTGACAGGTCACCGGGAGCTCTACCAGCTGCGCCACCCTCAACAAATAAATTGTACTTTAAAATTGTTACATTTTATGTGTAATAGTTGATTTATGATGTAGAACGGCCTCAGGTTTCTCAGGCTGATGGAGGTCGTTTGTTCTGTGTGTTTCTCAGGATAGATGTTGTTATTACATGAAGTGTTATATGGTGCAGAGGATATTATAAAATAAAAGTACAGTTTGATGCGGACAAAATAAACTCATGGAGTTCAGTGTGTAAAGAGATAAGAATAATGCAGTTTTCAAGTATGACCTCAGAATAAGTTCAGCCTATAGACCAGCTGTCAGTGTGCTACACATCCATAATAAACTGATGTTGTTTTATTAATCCTCTTCAAATGGATAGAAAATGCATATTGTTGAGTAGATTTTTTAATTTATTTTGCTGGGCATGACCCTGGACTGCTTCGCTCCAGCTCATACATAGGAATGTCCATCTTAGCCATCAGCAAATGTTGGATGATGTTCTGTTTCAAATTCGATAAAATGTTGTTGACTGTTTTAATTGGACAACCCGGTTTCTAAATGTTGGATAAAAATATATTCTATTCATGTTAACTCAAAGAAGCCACACTCGATGACAGGAGAATTTTTTTTTTTACAAATTTGACTTTCACAGACTTTCACAACAGGTTACACAGATGTGCAGAAGTTCTAAATACATGGAGTCATGAGAATCTGCCACGGGCAGCATGTGAGGTATGTTTTTATATGCTTATCAGCTCCCGGCTCTCAGGCAGACTGGTGTCCTTGGACTGCCAGCTGTGCACCAGCATCAAATCATCTTCTCATTCAGCTCTCTCTGAGAGAGAAAAGAACTCTCTGGTAACTCAAACACATGGTTCATGGGCAGTTAACATTCTCAGTCATAGGAGTTAAAAAAAACATGCATAAACCTTAACCAAAATCCCTTGACACTAAAGCTATAAGATTCTGACTAGTTTTCATGTCAGCTCAGGCTGCTGCAGAACATCTGGTGTTAAAAAGTCCAAACTCTGTTTATTGATCTGCAAAGTGCATTATTTCTGCAACAGAGAAATCATTTCCTGACTTTTCCCCCTGTATCTCTGTCTGTGTCAAGTTTTCCGTCTACTTTTCCTTTCCTCCTTCCCTGGGCACCCGAGAGCCTTGGTTGTTTACATGCTGTTCGCACATCTTGGGCCCACATGTGCACCGGAGCAGTGAGGTGAGGGGGGAGGAGGGCCCAGAGCAGGTACAGGCTAAAGCAGCTTTGCCAGTGATGAGCGCAACTTGAGTCGGTTCTTGTCTTAACGGTTCTTACCAGATGGAGGTGAATTTACACTGACTTTTTTTGTGCTCTAGTAATCCTCAATGGGGGAGTTAATTACCAGTAGGTTCCCAGCTCTGTGGGCAGGATTTTTAATGTAAAGTGGGTGGTTTCTTGTAGCGCCGTCCAACTCACACTGAATCCTCTCATCTGCCAATATAAGGTCTGGACCTCATCTTTAGTCCACGGCTCTGTTTTTGGAGCGGCCATACTGAAGTAGAAACTAGAAAGCCATCCATTGCATCCTTCCATCCATCCATTGCATCCTTCCATCCATCCATCTATCAGCCAATGATTTGGGTTGTGTGGCTCACTGGTGCCCATATCCAGCAATCACTGTGGGAGAGGTGGGGGACACCTTGGACTGGTCTCCAGTCCATTACAGGGACATGTAACAAGACAAATATCCATTCATGGTCTCACTCACACCTAGAAACAATTTAGAGTTACCAATCATCCTAGCATGCATGTTTTTGATCTGTGGGAGGAAACTGGAGCACCTGCAGCACGGAGAGAACATGCAACTCCATCTAGAATGGCCCCTGGCTGGGATTTTATCCAGCAATCTTCTTGCTGAGAGGCGGCAGCTCTAACAACTGTGCCATCGTGCCACACTAGAAAACTAGAAAAAACAAACTAAGTAACACACACCCTACTACGATCAGAGAGGAAATGACGATTCAGATGTAGTTTGCAGTTATTAGTAGTGTACATGTCAACCTCCTGTATACAGTACTGACCCTTAGAAATCCATAAAATTTGCCATGTTTGTGCTGGGCGAGTCATCCACTGATGGAGCTCCACTGGCCAATCAATGGCTGCTGTCTGCTTATATCAAAATCATTTGCTTGGAACCACGAACAAGACTGTCACATGGCTGAGTGGGGGTGGGTACCAGCAGTGAGCAGGTCCTTAACTGGTCCGGTGTGGTGTGGAACCAATGAGTGTAGAGACAGTGGCAAGGTATCATAAGAAGGAAGACAAGGAGGAGGAGGAGGGGGGGGACCTTAACGTTTGTTTACAAGCTAGGGTTAGAGTACTACATGGACAGTATCAGCAATAGCAAAAAAGGCAAGGATTAAAAAAAGGTTTAGTCAGACAGTGTAGATGGCGTGGGAGAGACACTTGAGTACGTGGTGAACTTGCTTCCTGTCACCTGTTATTGAGAATTTAGGGTGATAATTGAAATTTGTATGGCAGCAACACATCTCAAAAATGTTGTTCCAGGGCCATATTTCCAACCGTGAAGCATCTGCTCTTCTTTTAACGTCAAGGAACTGAGGGGATAAGTTGCTGGAGTTTTTGGTGGGAACAGTTGTCCCATTCTTGTCTGGTGTGGGATTCTAACTGTACAACAGTCTTCTTTATTCTTTGTTTCATTGTGCATCAAATGGTGGGAGGGGTGGTGCAGAGATTAGAGAATGCAAGCCGGTAATTGCAAGGTAACCTGTTTGAATCCCAGACTAACAACAAAAATGTGGGTGGGAAAGGTAAAGCATACATGCCTGCCTCCACCCACCCTCATTTGCCCCACCCTGGGCCCTTGAGCAAGGTTAAATGCACGTTACAGCACTAAATGAAGCAACAGAAACTAGAGACTGTGTATGTTAACATTGCAGGTGTGATGAGGATGGGCCAGTGTGTATTTAAAAGGTTGTTGGCAAATGTAAAAAAAAAAAAAATCAACTAAACATCATGAGGTGTTAATAGGAAGAGACTGGGGAGCAGACAGGGAGTCACAAAGGACCATTTACAACAGGATTAATCAGATCAAATTTTTAGTCTGTAGACGTTTTTGTTAATAACTCAGCTTCAGATACAATTTAATAAAAATTAATCAGCATTCAATATCAGGCATTGAGAATTATTACAGGTACCTTTAAAACAACATCCACAGGAGCAATATTAGTAGAAATGGGAGAACCACCATGAAACATTAGATGGGATCAGTTGGCTGTAAACTACCGGTCAAATGTAAAAGGTCCTGAACAGAACCATCCAGCACAAGACGTGTTCAAACCATGCTGGGGAAAAATACATACAAAAAACTCAGATGGATAATAACAATGTTGACCCAACAGCACCACTACCAATAATACATCCATGGATACTCACAGGCTCAATTGTATATCTGAAATTATTAGAAAAGAATGGAAATAGTTTGTACTGTTTCAAAACAGCTCCAATTATGAATATGGCAGTTATTATTATTATTATTATCATTATCATAGGGGGCCGAGATGGTGTAGCTGTAGGGCAGCCACTTGGGACCAGAAAGTCGTGGTTCAATTCCACATCATGTCCACATGTCATGGTGTCCTTCAGCAAGACACCCAATCCCTAATTGCTCCCCGAGCACCTACATAGCATCACACCACTCCAGGGTGTACCCCGCGTGTGATGGGTTAAATGCCGATAACCAATTTTGTTGTTGTATGGGAACATACAATGATGACAACACTTGTGCTTATTCATGTTTTATAAACCACAGATGGATAGATTTATTAATCCCTTGGGGGAAATTCAAGAATTACGGCAGAAGCATATTTGTAATTAATGAAGTTAGGCTACAAGCTACGACTTTCTTTTTTTCATTCAGTCTCTTCTTTTTGCCTGGATTTCTTTACACCCATACTGAATTGTTGGGAAATGAGTGCAAATAAAGCAATGAATGTTTTTTGTTTAGAACATAATCAGTGAGGTACGCTTCAAAAGCCCCCTTTTCTTTAAAATGGTCATGTTAGTGATTCAAATGACCCACAGAGACATTCCACATAACTGTTTCTACCCATCGTAGTCATCTTTCAGTGGAAAAATGAGGTAGTGTGGTGAAGTTCTATTATGGATAAATGGGTTGTGCAGCACAACTACAGGTTTGAGTCTTAACAGCCTCTAAATATTAGTTCCACTTTCACTTTTTTGCGGCATCACGAGACACCTCCCCCACGGGGGAGGTGGGTGACCCCACAGGTTGAGAACAACAGTTGCAGTGGTCACGTGTTTTCTTGTGGTTCCAGCTCCAACACAGTTTGATTGAATCATTCGAAAGTTGTTGTGCTCTAAACTTAGTCCTTTTTCACCCTGAAACTGATTTATTTGATTTAATTCTCTGTGGTGCAGTTTTTCATTCATCCGTCCATCAATCGTCCATCCATCCCCCATCCATCCATCCATTGCATTCTTCCATCCATCCATTGCATCCTTCCAGCCAGCCATCATCCACCCATCGATCCATCATCCATCCATTCATCCATTCATCCATCCATCCATCCATCCATCCATCCATCCATCCAATGATCCAGCCATTATTCATAATCCATGCATCATCCATCCATCATCCATCCATTCATCCATCCATCAGTCTGTCCATCATCCATCAAACATTCATCCATATATCAATCATCCATCCATCCACTTCATTCTTCCATCCATCCATCCATCCATCCATCATCCAATGATCCATCATCCAATGATCCGTCCATCCATCATCCATCCATTCATCCATCCATCCATTTGTCCATCATCCATCCATCCATTTGTCCATCATCCATCCATTCATCATCCATGCACAATCCATTCATCCAGCCATCCATTTTCCATCCATTCATCCAGCCATCTATTCATCCGTCCATCCATATATACATCCATACATCATTCATCCATTTCTCCATCATCCATCCATCCATCCATCCATCCTCCATCATCATCCATCCATCCATCCATAATAAAAATATCATAGGAGCTATAAGCCATACCATTGGCAATGTGTTACATCAGTTATTATCTTTAGTTCAAAGAGCCCAACTCCCTGCATCTGTTCCCCCATTGTTCATTAGGTACAGACTAAAATATGTGCACAAACAGACAAATGGTCATTCCATCACAAAGCCACTAATGGCTGCCTGATATATGTGATGTGCGGCATTAGTCTGCAGCTGATCTTATTACATAACTTAAAGCTCGTCTGTAGGTCCTCTCTCTCTCTCTCTCTCTGCACGTCAGCATCAAATTGGACGGGAGAAGAGCACAGACCGAGCACTCTGTACTGTCAAAGCCTCGGGTCTCAGAGCTGAATTAGACATAAAGCCGAAGAGACAAGGGAGATGGGAATAGAGGAAGAGGATAAAAATGGGGAAGAAGTGATGTGAAGAGGGAAAGTGGGAGCAAGTAAGGACAACACTGTCAGTGATTGAAAGAAAAGCCAGGGAGCAGATGTGAGGGAGAGATAAAAGGTCTTTGGGTGGTATACAGTAAGTGTTGGTGGGTCGGTGCTGAGGTGACTGTAAAAGTGAAATGAGATGGCTCTGAGAACAAGTGTGAAGATGACATGATCAAATCTCTAGCATTTTAAATAAAGAGAAGTTGGGATTTATTTAAATGAAAACTCACTGATTTCTCCACAGTTTCAAAACATAGCATTCCTTGAAGGAATGCACTTCATCTGCCACCTTCAGTTTTAAACTAAGAGCATCTTCTGATGAGAAATGGCAAAGTCGTTGCTGTTTTGGTCAAACCTTGAAAATAAAACGAGCAATCTCACAGTCAGAGTATGTATTTCAAATGACCCTCAGCTGACTAACATTAATTTTTAGCTCAATATCTGTAAATCTATCTCAGGGATAGTAATTTTTGTGCTTGCTAATGTTGATTAGCTGTGTCAGCCATCTTGATATGAGTGGACTCTTAAGAGTTATATTGTAAATGTACATCCAATGAAGACATTCTGAAACTTTTTAATAAACTCTGTCTAGTGGTTCAGGAAATATTATGCTAAAAGTCAAACAGGGTTCACTCCAAAAGTTAATGTTAAACTTTGAAATAAACATGTCAGGCAATGATTAGTGAATGACTTTCAGCTACTGCCATACCAAATTTTAGCACAATATCTGTAAAATGGACTGAATTATGGCAGTTTTTGTGGGTTTTTAAGGCCATTTAACTATGGCAGCCATCTCAAATAAATCAGGTACGTATAAAGTTTATCTTTCAGCTACTCCCTTTTTCAGGGGGTCACCACAGCAAACTAATTCACATGAAGACCTGTCAATTGTTTTTACACCAGATGTCCTTCCTGACACAACCACAGAGCTACCACAGCCCTCTGTGTGGAGCAGAGAGCTGCTATCTAGGGCGCCTGGAGGAGCAGATGGTGGGGGTTAAGGGCCTTGCTCAAGGGCCCAGGTGTGGGTGCTTCAACTTTCCCATTCACGTTTGGATGTTGTCAGTCCGGGGAGTTGGACTGACGGCCTTCCCATCAAAGGGCCACCTTCTGTAACCTCTGTTAGTACTACATATTGTAAGTAGTACAATATATTGATCACATGTTTATTAACTTTTGAACGGCTGATTGTGAGATACATGAAACTGATTCATAATATTTTACTTTAATTTACTCACCTAAAGCTATAAATTCTTATCGATGGTCATTTGATTTCTGTAGTTGTCTCCCTTGCCAGCAAGTTCAGTGAACCAGGAGGACCTGAAGAAGGAACTTGAGTAATACCAGTTCCTGGAGGATGAGGAACAATAGCTTCTGGATGGATAGAGACCACCCTGAATGGACACTGTACAGGATTCCATTCTGCAAATGAAGACCGCCCATGGAACAGGAAAGGTTCCCAAACCTCCAGAAAACCATAACTGCCCTGCACTCCACACCACACAACAATGCAGACTGTGAGAGAATATTCTCAGAAGTGAGAAAAATCCACATAGAATGCAGGACAGCCATGAATTCTGACCCTCTGACTGCACTCCTCCAGTGCAAGGTGAACACAGACGCTTGATGATTTTGTGCTAACAGAGGCAGCTTCAACTGACCAAGAAGGCTGCAACTGAACACAACCAGGATCACCTGTGAGGACAGCCAGGTGCTTTCTGGATTGTGCTGTGTATAATTTAGTTGTGGGCAACATGGTGGCGCAGTTGATAGAGCTGCTGCCTCTCAGCGAGCAAGTCACCTCGGTTCAAATCCCAGCCGGGTGCCTTTCTGAGCGGAGTTTGCATGTTCTCTCTGTGCATGTGTGGGTTTTCTCTGGGTACTCCAGTTTCCTCCCACAGACCAAAAAACATGCATGTTAGTCTGATTGGTGACTCTAAATTGTCTCCAGGTGAGAGAGTGAATGGTTGTTTGTCTCGTTTGTCTCTATGTGTCCCTTTGATGGACTGGAGACCTGTCCAGGGTGTCCTCCGCCTCTCACACCGTGACTGCTGGACATTGGCACCAGTGACCCCCATGACCTGAAAAGGAAGAAGCGAGTAAATATGAAATATGGATGGATGGATGGATTATAAATTGGAGCTGATCAGGATCCTGTAGTCTGGATTGGTGACCTCCGCCTGAAATAGATCAATCAAATATCAATATCAGCCTCAAGATTGAAATCTTGTGGCCGATATTGATATTTGATTGGGCTGTGCCAATCCTATTTTGTATTATTTCAATCAATCTGAATTATAATAATCTGGATTGTTTATTTGACCAATCCTATAAGTAAATATGGCTTCAACTCAACCTCTTCTTCTTTTGGCTTTTTCCTGCTACAGCGAGTCCTCCTCCTCCACATGAGTCCCCGAGGCTCAGTGGGACTAACCTGTCTAAATAAAGGTTGAATGAATCGAACTCTGTCCTCTACATCCTCTGTCCTCACTCCAGCTACCGTGCACGTTTCCCTCCTCGGGGTCTTCCACTCACTGTAGCATAATTTTCACCGGCACACTGTTTGTCAACAGCACCGGTGGCGGTCGTTGTTAACCCGGGTCTCGACCGATACAAGATGGTTTCACTACGATGAACTCACATTTTGTTTTGGACAAAGTGTTTTACATCGGCTGCCATTCCTGACACAACCCTCACCGTTTATCCAGGCTTGGGACCAGAACCAGTGATACACTGGCTTGTGCTCCCTAGTGGCTGTAGTTTATTTAACTGTCTCCACCCAGCACAGCACCATCGTTATTATCACATATGCTGATGACACCACTGTACTGAGGCTCATCCAGGAGGGGAACGAGTCTGTGTACAGGACTCTGGTAGACAACATTCTGACATATGGATATAAAAACAACTTCATCCTCGACACAGACTAAACTCCAT
>JAVCKU010132817.1:0-12860 GCA_032273985.1 Hypsolebias coamazonicus
CAGTACACTCCTACAGTGGACCAACCAGTTTGCTGGTGATAAGATGGTTTCTGGGGGCTGTCCTCTCCCCCGTCGACTCCTCCCAAGACGACCTGACTGAACATTGTTGCATTTTTTTTTAACCTGAATAATTGAGCATGAAACCTGAAATACCGGTGTACGTTTTTATATGTTTACTCATTCATAGTTCACTTTTAGAATTCTTTATTTTTGACATTTGCCATGCACAAGGGGGTGCTGTAGCACCCATAGCGCCCCCTGATGGCCTTGTCCCAGAACACAAAATGGCCCAGCTGGAAAAAAACTGCATTTCAGTCAGACGATCAATTTCACTCACTTTACCAAACAATGGTTTAAATATTAGCAGTAAAATCAGTAAAACATGTTTTTGTGTGTGTGTGTGTGTGTGTGTGTGTGTGCAAATATAACATTTACAAAAGAGGATTCAGGCATGGTGGGTGTTTATTTTTTCTTCTTTTTCAAAAGTCTGACTTTAATATCAGCATCTCTGAAATTTGAAATAAAGAAAGAAGGAAAGTCCGAATTCTGACTTTTTTCTCAAACTAATTTCCACTGTGTCCCTAATCCTCTTCCGTAGACAACATCTTAAAACACCTGACGTTAGAGAAAAGAGGAGGAACTGTTGTGGTTTACCTCTTGCTGACATGTGGGGCATGCGTATGTGTCTGGAGGAAATGAAGTGCAGGACTTCCTCCACATTCTTTCTGCTTTCCTCTTTGTTCTGAGGAGGTGTGAACACCCCCTCCAGAACCTCACCAGCTGCCAGGCACAACCAGAGAGGGCCAGAAGAAGCAACATTACAAATACTGTATCGTACGTTTCATCTAAACACTTTGAGACTCAACGTTTAAGGAACAGGGATGATCTCTTGAAGAGAAGCAGCAGAAACATCAACTATGACACGTCCTTCTACGTCTCCCCCTCCCTCGAAATGTGTGTGTGTACAGTATTTACCTACTACCTCTATGAGCTGTACCAGCACCACTCCATCCTGCAGGTCCTGCCTGAGGTCTGTGATGGGCTTCAGGCCCGGCTTCCTCCTCAGCTGAGAGTTCACCCAGGAGACATAGGCTGCCAGCTGCTGCTGCAGGTCAACAACCACACACACACACACACACACACACATGGCCCACATGTCAGACAGATAAGAGTCTTTGTTGGGATGGAGGGGGGTGGGGGTGTCAGCCTGTCCTGGTTCTACTT
The DNA here is from genome assembly GCA_032273985.1 of Hypsolebias coamazonicus. NCBI lineage: Eukaryota > Metazoa > Chordata > Actinopteri > Cyprinodontiformes > Rivulidae > Hypsolebias > Hypsolebias coamazonicus. Next base: position 1,225 of record JAVCKU010132817.1, read on the forward strand.
TCATTTCAGTGCAACATTTTTTATGTCCTCAGTTTAAACCGTTAACTCCACGGTTACCGGAGTGTCACGTGACCGGCTGTAGTCATGGAGACGACACAAAGATCGCATCATTCTGCACACAACGCACATTACACAAAGTACACTGTTCACAACACACACTCAATACTACACACACTCTGAACACTACACAAAACACACTTTGCACATAACATACACTACACACAACACACTCTGCACACTACACACATGCTACACAACACACGCTGCACACAATAATATACACAACATCTGTTGTGTCCAGTGTGTTGTGTAGTATGAGCAGAGTATGTTGTCTTGTGCGTAGTGTGTGTTATGTGCAGAGTGTGTGTTGTGTGCAGAATATGTGTAGTGTGTGTTATGTGCAGTGTGTTGTTGTGTGTTATGTGTAATGTGTTGTGTGCAGTGTGTTGTTGTGTGCAGTGTGTTATGTGTAATGTGTTGTGTGCAGTGTGTTGTTGTGTGCAGTGTGTTATGTGTAATGTGTTGTATGCAGTGTGTTGTTGTGTGCAGAGTATGTGTAGTGTGTGTTATGTGTTGTGTGCAGTGTGTTGTGTGTAGAGTATGTGTAGTGTGTTATGAGTAATGTGTTGTGTGCAGTGTGCAGAGTGTGTGTTGTGTGTAGTGTATGTTATGTGCAGTGTGTTGTGTATCGTGTGTGTGGTGTGCAGTCTGTTATGTGTTGTGTGCAGAGTATGTGCAGTGTGTTGTTGTGTGTAGAGTATGTGTAGTGTGTTATGTGTAGTATGCAGTGTGCAGAGTGTGTGTTTTGTGTAGTGTATGTTATGTGCAGTGTGTTGTGTATCGTGTGTGTAGTGTGCAGAGTGTGTGTTATGTGCAGTGTGTTGTTGGCACACCACAACACACTGCACATAACACACACTACACACACAAGACACACACTACACAACCATGACACAGTGCACACAGGACTTCGTTGCTCTGACAGAATAAATGTGGTAAAGTAACGAACATGGCGACATCTTTGTTAAACTCATTGTTTTAACACCCTGAACCGTCAAACGGCATTAATTCAGTTTTTACATGAAGCTGTGACTCTTTCTGGTCCAGCAGGCAGATGGTTAGTTAGTTAGTTTAGTCTCCAGCTTGTTAAAGTCACTCTGAACCGAACTTGACCAACATTTATGAAGAGGGAACTGAACTGAACGGTACCTCACTGGAGCCTCCATGATGAAGAACCTCATCCAGAGAACTTCCTCTCGAGAGTGAAGCGATCATCTTTTAACTCGAAGCCCCATTTAGCTCACCAGTTAGCCGGTCCAGCAGCGCCCTAAACAACGAGCGGACCTCCGGTACCGAACTACCAGACGTCAACAGAACCAGAATTGAATTAATGGGACAGGCTACCGTTAACTCTTTACTGTTGAGACACAGATGCAGAACTTCCGGTTTCAAAATAAAACTAAATTAGACACTTCCGGTGTGTATTCGAAAGCTAACTTTTCTCTCCTTATTTATTCAATTACTGTATACAGTACTGCAATTTTTAGTTGTTTGTGTTGTGTATTTGTCAGCTGTTTTCATTATGATTTGCTTTACAGAATGAAGTTTACTGCCCACAGGAGGTGTTTTAACAGATTTAGAAAAATTCATCCAAAAGCTGCTCCCATCTTGTACCAATGGCTTTAACTCAACCACAAAAATCACAGACTTGTTGAATAATACAATTTACAAATTAATTCATAGTATTTCTCAGTACATATTGTGTAGCTTAGTGCTCATTTTTTGCAGCTTTGTGATTGTCTTACAGTGTATTTGTCCTTGTGACCAATTTATGTCTTTACAGTTGTTTCCATGTCTTTGTTGCAATATTTGTCTCCTTTTGAAACTTTCACATTTCATATAAAAAAGTGATCTTTTATTTTTTTCCCACTATTGTTTGACTCCATGGAGGCTCAAACTAAAATCAGTCTTGGATTATATCTTATTTAACGTGGTTTTATATATTTTTATAAGTTGATCATGCATATTTTGAAGTTGGGTATGTTACATTGTAAGTTGCTGTATTTGACCCAGGATTAACAGAATTACAACCCATCACTTTGCACTTCATTTGATATCCAATAAACCCTTTATTCACAGCTCTTATCATCTTGTGCTTTTATTGCAGTTTGAAGATACGAAAATGAGTAGGAATAATGTGAAGAATAAAAAACTGCACTTTACAAAGAACACACAATAAAAAGACCATTAACAATTTGAAGTTACTGGAAATATCCAGCGCACCAATTTCAAATGAAGAATATCCAAGTTTACTGAAAGTGTTTTCAATTATATCTTTGCTGTTTATTTCTGCATATCTGAACAGTTTTACAATAAAAAGGCAGTAAATTAATGCTAATTGTTAATAATAACCAAGTTAACAATGTATCATATCATGAGATAAGTTTGTTTACAATATCGCTCAACTTAAAAACACAAACAAACAAACAAACAAAAAACATCAGCTCCTCAAAATGACTTGTAGAATACTGTCCAAAATGAGTGACGTCACTCAGGGCTGGAAGAGCTGGGACTGTTCAAACAGGTGATGGTCTGATGGTCCATCTCGATGTGATTCTTTCTGGAGGTGGGGGGAGATGATCCATCAGACCCAGGTCCTTCCATGTCCCCGGGTTTCAGGGTGGCCTCTGCAAAGACAGAAGGCTTCAAGAAAAACCACTGAAGGAACACAGCAACTGAAAGACGTGTTTGTGTGGATCAGCAGCAAATTATTACTCTAGCTGCAATTTGTCAGAGGATAATAATTCAAGCTTTTCTGGTTTTTGTAACATTGTTCTTTACAAGATATTTTTGGGACACCTCAACATACAGGTAAGGCCTAAAGCCATTTCCTAATTTAATTTGGACAATTGCTCGGAGCTTCAGTAACAGAGAAATTATAACATGTTATATTTAGATTTAGTTTTTTTACGAAGGTTTATAGTTTACCAATCTGCAAACTGATCTTGTTCAGCATGTCAGAGTAGGGCAGGTAGATGTTTCTGGATACAGGAGGAGACATGTTTTCATCAGCAGACGTCAGAGTTTGATCAAAAACACCCAGCTGGAAGAGATAAAACAAGTTGAAAGCTAAATGATGTTTTCTCTGCCTCCTTTCAGACCACAGACACATGAAGTAGATGTACAGTAGCTGTTTTATAATTAAAGCAATGATGTCGTTAGATGGTGCACCTGCTTTCTGAGGAGTTTCTGTGTGAGTCTGAGAAGAGTGACACTCTGTGCTCCTCTCAGGTCACTGAGCATCAAAGCTGCCCGGGCCAGAGCCATAGCAGACCCAGGAGGCATCGTCCGTCCTGACAGGAGCCCCACTGCTCCCTGAAAACACGGAACAAATGTGTAACTATTTGTTACATTGTAATGTTTAGACATACAGTACAGTAACTGGGTCATATTAAAAACACAGTAAATATTTGTCCAGTTATTGCAAACCATCTTATTTTATGGTCATACAAATGCTGGAACTCACAAGATTATAATTTAAAAAAATAAAACATCCTCCAAAGTAAACAGAAACCAGAAAACACGCACACCCACCTACACACACGGACACACAATCAAAAATAATATTGACTAAATAAAACAGATATTTTAGATTTACTCATACTTTTGAATCTTTTCTAAATTATTCCACAAACTGCATGAAGGGATTCGTTTAAAGTGTAAAAACGTGTCAGATCTTCTACTTGTAGTCAGACTCTATGAGCTGTAGCTTTTCTGATTCTTCATGTTACTGAGAAGAAATTTTTACCAAGAAGCAATATTATTACTGATGGTATAAAACATTACGAACTAACCTGGCTACTGCACTGTCAATACATGGACAAGATTTAGAAAATATATACAGGTATATATTAAAAAAAAAGACAAAAACGAAAAGGTGCTGAGAGAAACAAGCTGTGATCACAGCCTGGTTAGTCCTCATAAATAAACAAATAAATAAATAAATAAGGGCAGCACGGTGGCACAGTTGGTAAAGCCTCAGCCTCTCAGTGAGCAGGTTTCCCTGGGTCAAATCTCGGCCAGATGGAGTTGCATGTTTGCATGTTCTCTCCATGCATGTGTGGGTTTCCTCCAGGTACTCCAGTTTCCTCCCACAGACCAAAAACATGCATGTCAGACTGAATGGTAACTCTAAATTGTCCCTAGGTGTGAATGAGAGAGTGAATGGTCGTTTGTTTCGTTTGTCTCTATGTGTCCCTGTGATGGACTGGAGACATGTCCAGGGTGTCCCCCACCTTTCACATAGTGATAGTTGGACATGGGTGCCAGTGACCCCCATGACAAAAAAAGGAAGAAGCGGGATGGACGGAATAAATAAACAAATAAAACTGCAAAACTTAATAAAAAATAAGCTTTGTGTAAAAGATGCGCCCTGATTTGTCTGTGGAAAACACACAAATATTAAATTAAACCTCATGTTTCAGGTAATAAAAGTCAAGTGAATGTTATTAATTCTATTATTAACCTTTATTTAATCAGGTAAATCCCACTGAGATCACAGCTCCTCCTGGGCCTGCAGGCAGCCTGACAGGCATCATTTTGGACTGTGATAGGAGAGCACCCAGAGAAATCATGACTCCACACAGAAAGACCCCAGGCCCAAACCAGGAATTGAACCTAGAATCTTTCTGCTGTGAGGCAACAGTGCTAAGCTAACCACTGAGCCATCGTGCTGCCCTGATGGCTTAGTTTAGTTTTGCTTATTTGAACATACTCACCATGAAATTTAAACTACAGTTAAAAAAAAAACCCTCCATCATAGTAAAGAATTATAAAAGCTCCTTCAAAGAGAAATAAAGCAAGACTGAAAAATGTGTCAACAAATAAAGAGAACAGAGAAAATTAAAATAATGACATCATCAAATGCAAAAAGGGATGCACTACTAAAAACAATGCAAAACCAAATGTAAAATCTTTGATACAGGAGCTTTTCACTCACTTGTTGTGTTTTTGTTTTTATACAAATCAAAAATAAAGGATTGTCTGTGTGTTTGGTACCTGCAGCATCTTCACACTGTCTTCTGTGCGGCCTCTCTGAGCTTCCAGCTCTGCTCCCTCCAACATCAGCAGGGCTTGAATATCACAGTCTCCCCAACGCACACATTCATCTAGACCCTCCTGTATCACCCGGGCTGTCTCCTCATTTATGTTCTTACCTTAAAAAGACACAAACACACACATTAGAGGTCTATAAATAACCATTCTTTTGTACCTGTACTGCACATCACTTTCAGGAAAGGACTGAGTCAACACTTTCTACATTTTCTGATGATCATCAACATAGAGTTTATCTTATGGGGTGCAGGTGTGTGTGTGGGGGGGGGGGGGGTTAGCAGCCAGAGATAGTTAGTTAAGCTAATTGTATTTCTTAGCATTTTAGTTTAAAATAATTAACCCAAAATAACATGCAAAGAAAGATCAAATGTCTAAACCTGGAAAAAGAGCTGCAGTTTCAGGGATGTTGGCCACGAGGCTCTGAACCAGGGTGAGGCGGCAGCACATCCACAGGAAGACTCCGATTCTCTCACCCGCCTCAGCAGCTCTGGGACAGTCTCCCTGCAGGGCGTCTGACCCCCTGCAAGCCTTAGAGCCCTTTAGGGAACATAACACATGCAAGCACTAAAATAACACCTCCACTGCTGCAGCAGGGAGCTGAAAGGGTCCTAATGTGGTGTTAATGATAATAAAGTGTGTACAAAAACAGAGTTTATGTCCTATTACTAACAAGAGAATCATAATTTCCAGTCTGAATGCTTTTGCTGAAAAATCTGAGCTGAAAGATGATGAAAAAAATTAATCATAAACTGTTAATGTGAGCTGCATTTAAGCAGCTGGCATTTGCTGAAGACAGGAAAATACTTTGTTAAAGTGGAAAGAAGCAGAAAAACAGCTGAAATGAGCAGAATAATCTGAAAGAGGCTGAAAAGATTCCAAAAATATATCTGAAATTTGCAAAAAGTACAGTAATTGAAAAGAGCATGTAAAAAGGCATAATAAGAAAAAAGTAGCTGTAAAAGCTTCGTCCGTCCATCTTTCGGTAGACTGTTCGTACATGTTCTCGCTGCACCTCGGTGCAATGATAATAACGCTTATTCTGATTCAGATTTTGATTCTAAAAGTAATTAAAAAAAAAGCTGAAATTAGCATAAAGAGGCTACAAGGACCATAAAGTCGAAATTATTAAAAAGAATAAAAAAGGCGGACCTTAGGAAAAAAAATAGCAAAATAAAAAGGTAAAATTAGCAGAAGAAGATACTGTATAAAAAAGCTGAAAAGGCAGAAAAAAAGCTGACTTTAGCATAAATAAGCTGAAATTAGAAAGGAGAAAAAAAAACTGGCAGGAGCTGAAGGCACCTAAAAAGCGCAGAAAGGAGCAAAAATAGCTGAAAAAGCTGAAATTAGCACACAGAAGCTGCAAAGAGCTGAATCATAACTAAAGCTGAAATGAGCAGTAAAAGGTTGCAAACAGCTCAAAGGGTTTGACGGATGTGAAGAGCGCTCCAATAATTTTAAAAAGAAAAACATGGTCGACAAGGATAAATAGGAAAAAGAGAGCACAAATTATCAAAAGTCAGAGCAGGAATGTCCTGAATAAGCTGAACGTTTTGAGACATGACTTGTTGAAATATAATAAAAATTGATGAACAAGTTACGAACTGAAAAACAGAAAGAAAAATGGATCTGAATAATTCACAGAAAGATTCCGAAACATCCAGACTATTAAAGACATTTTTTTTTGCAACTGACTCTGGGGATTGTGTTGTTCTTGTGCTTTTAGACTTAAATGCTGCATTTGACACAGTGGACCATGAACTTTTAATCTCCCGCTTGAATCAGTGGGTGGGTGTCAGAGGTGCAGCACTGGAGTGGTTTAGGTCATACTTGACAGACCGAACTTTTTGGGTCAGTCTTGGTGACTTTGTGTCCTTCACTGCTCACCTCTCATGTGGTATTCCCCAGGGCTCAGTCCTGGGCCCACTACTATTTTCTCTTTACCTGCTTCCATTTGGTTCCATACTTAGGAAGCGTGGTATTTCCTTCCACTGTTATGCCGATGACTGTCTGATTTATGTCCCTCTTAAAAAAATAGATATGCACTCTGTCAATCCATTGCTCAGTTGTCTTGATGACATAAAAGCCTGGATGGCTCTAAACTTTTTAAATTTCAATGAGAAAAAGACAGAAGTCATGGTTTTTGTGGTACCACTGCCCCCTCCTATAGATCTGGGACTCTTGGGACAGTTCATCAAGCCCACCATCACAAATCTTGGGGGTGAAAATGGATATGGATCTTAAGCTCGACAGCCAGATAAGTTCAGTTGTTAAATCAAGCTTTTTCCAGTTACGGCAGCTAGCTAAAATAAAACTAATCTTTTCACGTCAGCACTTTGAAACAGTAATTCATGCCTTTGTGACCACCAGGCTGGATTACTGTAATGCTCTTTATGTGGGGGTTAGTAGCTCCTCCATTGCCCGTCTTCAGATGGTGCAACATGCTGCTGCACATCTTTTAACTGGCACATGTAAATACGAGCACATTTCCCCCATTTGAGCATCACTTCACTGGTTGCCCATACATTTTAGGATCAGTTTTAAGATTATTTTATTTACTTTTAAATTTCTCAATGGCCTTACCCCATCCTACCTCTCCGAGCTGCTACAACCTTATGTGCGCTCAGGTCAGCTGATCAGCTGCTCCTGAGTGTGCCCAAAACAAAGCTCAAGCTTAGAGGTGACCGTGCCTTCACTGTAGCAGCTCCTAAACTATGGAACAGTCTGCCTCTCCACATCAGACAGGCCTCCTTGCTGTGTTTTTAAATCCCAGCTTAAAACCTATTTTTTCCAAGGCTTTTGACACCATGTGAGATGTTGATTTTATTATTATTTATTTGATACTCCGTTTATCGTTTCATTTTTTTATTGCATAGCTGTTTATGCCTATTTATTTATTTTTCTTGTATTTTATTCCTTTTTGTGCTATTTAACTTGTCTGTACAGCACTTTGGTCCTGTATGGGTGTTTTTAAAGTGCTTTAAAAATAAAGTTGGATTGGATTGGATGATTGTAATATTTACTGATAAACACCAACACAAACACACTGCTACCTGTTGACTTCCAGCAGGATGTCTCGTAAGGACCGGTGATGTCTGCAGCAGCACCAGCGATGACGCTGCAACCTCAGAGCTAAAACAGAACATTTCATGAAACTTACCTAAACAAACACTGAATCTGGATTCGCACATGTCAGTCATGCCTGAGGTGTTGGTACCTCAGAGCAGCATTTCCTTGCTGCAGGTGGAGTTTGGCTCTGAGAAGACGGGATTCTACCGTCAGTTCCAGGTTCTCAACTTCGCTGCAGGAACCAGATGTGAGCGGCTGCAAAGCAGAGGAGAGCAAGCAGGATGCTCTTTCCAGTAAAAGAAACTAAAACAGAAAATATGAGAAATATATGCACATAAACAGGCCATAATTTCAGGTAAAATGATAAGACTGCCAAGGATAGCTCAGTGCCGGCCCACAGCCAAGTAGGGAACTACCTCTGAACTTTTTTTAAAAACTGCTGAACGTTAACCCTGACAATACCTCAGTAATGTGATTCAGTTTTTGACTTGATTTCAATGAAACAAAACTTAAATTCAACCTGTTTTATTTTTGTCATTGAGTTTTCATCATTAAATGAAACATGATTTACTCTCAAGCTACAAACACAACTTGTAGGACAATAATATAAAAGAAAAAAGAAAAGAAAAGCAGACAGAGCAAGTTTAACTGGAACAAAGCATTCTCATTAAAATCTAATTCTGTTGAATTTATCACTGTTGATTATTAATTTGTTCATAGTATTTTTTATGTAAGTGAAATCAGGCAAATTATAGAATAACATTTTTATTGTTTTCACTGATTCAGTTTAAGTGATACAGATTTTTCCCCCCCTTCTCGTAGCTCCATTCTTCCACAGCGAGCAAACTCACATGAAGACTTGGCAATTACTTTGATGTCGGATTCCCTTCCTGACACAACCACAGACAACCGAGTGTGGAGCAGAGAGCTGCCATCTTGAGTGCTCGGGGCAGCAGATGGTGGGGATCAAGGGTCTTGCACAAGGGCCCAGAGTGGGGCAAATGATGGTGGAGGCAGATAATGGGGGCTTCACCTTTCTCGCCAAAATTATGTTGCAGTGGTCCAGGGATTTGAACCTGCGATCTCTCTGTTTCTCTAACCTTTGCACCACCACTTCTGCCTGGAGTGACACAGTGTGATATTGATTGACTGATCATATAATCCAGAAGAACTGGACTCAGTTCTTTGTGTTACGTGAGCTGAGGAATCACTCTGGACTTCATATTGGCTTTTGACTTGATAACTGGTCAAATGACGGGACAGATAAGCTGCAGGGGGCTTTTGTCACATAAAATGAACGTTATTTAGTTAAAACAAACAGAATCTCTTCTTAGTCTCACCTTGATCTTTTCAGGAGACAGCTCCCCATCTTTAAAAAAAGTGGGAAAGTTTGGTTTTCCTGAGTCTACAGTGCCCAGATTGTCCTGCTTGTGGTGTTCTGAACTCTCTGCACAGTCTGTCTTGTTGGAACGAGCTTCTTCAGAAATTGAAAGACATGTTCACTTCCTGTTAGTTTCATGTACAGTGAGTGTAAAGATTTAGTACTTCATATATAAAGTTGCTTGGAGACCTGGAACAGGACGCCCATGGACTGAGTTAGCGAGCGCCAGGAGTAGCTGAACACGAGCGAGGTTGAATTTGGTGAGCAGAGTGGAACCATACAATGTACTAATGTGTGGAGCAAAGTCACAGTTCATAAGGTCCTCCAGAGCCTTATCACAAGAACAACAAACACAAAAAGGCATCTGTTTGTTAACGTTCACAAAAAACAACTTTATCTGCAGCTATCTGAATCAATTTATCAACAGCTCAAATATTAAAGCTGAAAGAAAAGCAGATAAATTATTTATTCTCTACATTAATGTGAGAGGAGATAATTTGGCTGATTAAATGTGACATGCTGAAAATCTATAAAAGAAAATACCTCCAAATTATCCAGAAGAGACAGGTTGTTGCAGAATGTCTTCATAGGCTGTTCAATAAGAGCAACACTAATTATTAAAGCAAAAAAAAAAATGTTCTGAGCAGTCTAAACAGCAAGTGCTGGGACAAAGATTTTCATAATTCCAACATGATGAATTTGATCAAATATACCAGAAATCAAAGCCAAAGATGTCAGTCTGAGAATGTGACATACACAGAACCACTGACCATGATTCACAAACTTCAGCAGCGTAAACAGACATTCAGGACAGCAGAGGCAGCCAACTGAACAGGTAAAACCAGTAGAAGTAATGAATTACAAATACTCACGTTAATGTAATTAAGTAGACCTTTTTGGTACTTGTACTTTCATGAGTATTTCTTTCAAGTATGTAGTTTTACTCATACTTAAGTACAATTTCGACCATGTAATCTACTTCACTACTTTTAAAATCAGAAGTCACTACTGAGTACAGATGTCATTTGAATTACGACCATGTAATCTACTTCACTACTTTTAAAATCAGAAGTCACTACTGAGTACAGATGTCATTTGAATTAATATTTAAACCGTTTGTCTAAACAGGTCTCACTTGTAAATGAGTCTTCGAAGCTCAATGTGATTTATCTGTATAAATAAAGGTTGAATGAAAAAAAAAAACATTCATCTGCGTCTACATTGGCTCTCAGATGGCGAACGCACCACTTACCTATGACGTAAGCAAAGGACAACTCCGGAGAGAGTCATTTATGAACCGAAGATTTGGAGAAAAAGCCAAAATGGAGACAGGACAACACTGTCAACAGAAAAAAAAAATGATGAGGTAAAGGCTGAGGACGAGTGCTCGTGGCCGCACCTGGAGGAATGTTTCATGTACGGAGGGTGAAAAGGAGACGGGTCCAGATGCAAACTTTGATCTCTACGATGACAGCAGCTTACAAGACTTCAGCATCTTATTTCAAAAAACATATTGCGAGATACAAGGTTTTACAACTACCTGTATGATATTGTTTTTTTATTGTTTGTATGAGTGGGTTATTAGTTTGGCTAAGTATGCAAAGATCTTAGATATTGTCACTGCCATCGGTTTGCCTGGTACTAAAATAAGACGGAGCTTCTTGAATGTAGCTATTATATAAAGTAAATCTATCTGAAGGCTTCTATTGACGACACAATAAAATATCAAGTGGTTAAAAAGTAATCAATACTCTGAGTAGTTTTTGAAAAGAGTATTTTGTACTTTGACTTACGTATTTGTATAACACCAGTATTTTTCTTATAATTGAGTACAATGTAAGCAGTGTAACAGTACTTGAGTACAATTTTTCAGTACTCTTTCCACCTCTGGTGAAACCCTGACCTGTTAGTTTTATAGTTTTATAGAATAATCCTGCAGCCTCCTCTCAGTCCCTCCCCTCTATGTCCGAGCTGTCAATGAAAAGGTCTACTGCAGGCAGGAAGGAGTGGATCTGAGTCAAGGACTCTGCTTGAAGACACGTCACCACATCATATCAACTATCATATTCATCAA
>JAVCKU010132840.1:0-12851 GCA_032273985.1 Hypsolebias coamazonicus
TTAATAAAACTTACCTCAAGTTGCCTTTTTGGACATGCATGCATATATGTGTGCACATTGTACTTGAGAGGAGATTATTACAGCCTTCATATAAAATCAGTGATGATGATGATACTGGAACGGTATCGGCTGATATCCAGATTTGGGTATTGGAATTGGAAGTAAAAAAAATGTGGATCGTGCATCCCTAGATCCACTTAGGTCAGTCCTTCGCTCCGTTGAGCGAAAAGGAGAAAGATAAAATTCAAACTGTTACCCAACCACACCCCCATTGAACAGTGTCAACTCTCCCACAGCTCAAATTAAATAAACCAAAAATCTGTTCTAAAAATATGAACTTTAAAAATCGTATTAAAATAAACAGTTACTCTACCAGAATAAAATAATAAAATCATTAAATGTGAATTATTGAACATCAGATCCCTTTCCGCTAAATCCCTATTAGTTAATGAACTGATAACTGATCAACATATTGATTTATTCTGTCTGACAGAAACCTGGCTACAACAGGAGGAGTTTGTTAGTATGAATCAATCCACTCCTGTTAATTATTTAAATGTTCATGTTCCTAGAACAGCATGGTGGTGCAACTGGTAGAGCTGCTGCCTCTCAGTGAGAAGGTTGCTGGTTCAAATCCCGGCCCGGGGGCCATTCTGGGTGGAGTTTGCATGTGCTCTCCATGCATGCGTGGGTTTTCTCTGGGTACTCCGGTTTCCTCCCACAGACCAAAATCATGCATGTTAGTCTGATTGGTAACTTTAAATTGTCCCTAGGTGTGAGAGAGAGTGAATGGTTGTTTGTCTCGTTCATCTCTATGCATCCCTGTGATGGTCTGGAGACCTGTCCAGGGTGTCCCCCGCCCCTCACAAAGTGACTGCTGGACATGGGCACCGGCGATCCCCATGCCCCAAAATGGAAGAAGCGGGTAAAAGATAATGGATGGATGTTACTAGAACAACTGGTCATGGTGAAGGAGTAGCTTCTACTTTTCAGTTGGGATTATTGATTAAGTGCTAAATCAATTATTAGTTATGATTCTTTTGAATCACCGTTATGATTCTTTTGAATCACTGTCCCTAAGTCTCTCACCCAAAATGGAAATCAGAAAAGCCACTTTTACTAGTTGTTATATATCGTCCACCAGACTCCTATGCTCAGTTTTTGTCTAAATTCTCAGAATTCTTAACTGACTTACTAAATACTAAGAAAATCATAATAATGGGTGATTTCAATATCCATGTAGATATAGAAAATGATAGTTTAAGCATAGCCTTTAATCATTTAATAGTCAATTGGTTTTACTCAAAACGTCCCAACACCTACTCACTCTCATCATCACACCCTTGACCTTGTTCTGATTTATGGCATAGAGATTAAGGACTTAGTAATACATCATAAAAATCCTGTTCTGTCTGACCATTTTTTAATAACCTCTGAGTTTACATTAAATGACTACACAGTCACTGAGAGCAAATTTCACCTTATCAGGTGTTTATCAGAAGACGTTGTAACCAACTTTAAAGACTCTCTTCCATCAATGTTTTCCTCTTTCTTGCAGAGTAATGCATCAGAGAACAGTGACCTAGACAATCTTGTTGATAATTTTACAACTTGTCCAACTGGTCCAACATCTTTGGAAATATAAATTTCCAAAATTTATCAATTTAGTTCAGAGCTCCAGAGAGCAGGAGGCCGTGCTGCGATAGAGTGAGTACGAGCAGAGGAGGCTGCTGTCGGACACATGAGCTGGGACCGGTCGGTGGACCCTAGCGGCCGAAAGTGATACTGCATGCCTAGTGGCCGAAAGTGGTACTGCTCCATTTTTTCCATCAGAATGAATGGAAACGGTCATATCTCAGCCAAAAATTGGTCTAAAAATATGGGAAAAAATCCATAAATATGTCGCTTCGCCCTATAAGTCGCAGGGCATGCAAATCAGGAAAAAAGGTGCGACTTATATGCCGGAAAATACGGTACTAATATTTCAAACCATTTTCTGGACCACGGATGAAAAATTGACTAAAAGTTTAAAAAGAAGTTTTAAATCACTTTAAACCTCTTCCAACCTCTCAGGTTTTCATCTTTTTACACAATTTAATCTTATAATCCTGTTGATAAAATCACATTTTCATCAAATAAACTTTAGTCTTGAATTTAGTAAATGAGTCCAAATAATATTTTACAGAGCCTAAAAATAAAAACTTTTTTTTATGCAACTTGTTTTTTCTTTTCAGCTCGTGTTTTTATTTTTGTAATTTTCAGCCCTTAATACGTCACATCTGAATCCAACTGTTAACGGTTTATCAGACTTCAGCTGTTTGTGAGTTTTAAATGTTTGAAGTTTTAAAGGATTAAACTCATCAGAGTTAACATGTTCTGCTCCGTGACCCCAAACTGCTGCAGCGCTCATGTTTTCACGGCATCAGACGTTCTCTGTATAAAATAAGATCAAACCGTCATCGTGCAGAATTGACACGTTTTAGCAGAAGTGTTTGTTAAAGCGGAGGCAGAAGCTGCTTTTGGCCTCATCACTCAGATTATTTGCTCTTTAAGTATTTGTGAGTTTTTTTTATTTATTTTTTTGTCGACACAAAGCTGCAGTCTGTTCTGTTTGAGGTGTTTTCTGCAGCCTGGGGGGTGGAGGGGGAACACACAAAGGTTGAACAGCTTGCTTTGACTCGGCGTCGAGCTTCAGGACATTTAAACAACGAGCTCGATGAAGCTGATGTTCTGTTAATCCCTCCAACATAAACACATTTATTATCTTTGTCCTCTGAGTCTTGGGTTTAGCAGCTGATGAACCGCTTCTATGGTCGAGTTGTCCTGCGGACAGTGAAGTAGTCGTGGTTGGGTTTTCCTGCAGACAGTGAAGTTATCCTTCAGCTCTCAGGACCTTTCTGCTCATCTTATAGGAGCCGGTCAGTTTGAAGTTAAACCCCCCCTCTCTTGATTCCTCATGAGACCTGTATGGTGGCCGACAGGTGCAACACGCAGCAAATGGCGAAACGCGCAGCAAACACATGTATGGTGCAAACTCAAAAACACGCAAACACAAAAAAAACATGCAAACAAAAAAACAAATGCAAGCTAAAAAAAAAGCAAACATAAAAACACATGCAACAGAAAAATGCTGCAGTGAAAACACCAACAAACTTGCTCCATAAAAACAGAAGTGCTCCAGACCACTAGGGGCAGTCGAACAAAGTACAACTCATGTGTTTTTATATTTGCATGGGTTCTTTTTGTGTGTTTGCATTTGGTATTTTTTGTTTGTGTTTGTTTTTTGTTTGTGTGTTTTTTGTGTTTGCATATTTTTTTGTGTTCGCATGTTTTTTTGTGTTTGCATGTTTTTTTTGTGTTTGCATGTTTTTTTGTTTGCATGTTTTTTGTGTTTGCATGTTTTTTTTGTGTTTGCATGTTTTTTTTGTGTTTGCATGTTTTTTGTGTTTGCGTGTTTTTTTGTTTGCGTGTTTTTTGTGTTTGCATATTTTTTTGTGTTTGCATGTTTTTTTGTGTTTGCATGTTTTTTGTGTTTGCATGTTTTTTTGTTTGCATGTTTTTTGTGTTTGCATATTTTTTTTGTGTTCGCATGTTTTTTTGTGTTTGCATGTTTTTTTGTGTTTGCATGTTTTTTTGTTTGCATGTTTTTTGTGTTTGCTTGTTTTTTTTTGTGTTTGCATGTTTTTTGTGTTTGCGTGTTTTTTTGTGTTTGCATGTTTTTTGTTTGCTTGGTTTTTTGTGTTTGCATGTTTTTTTTGTGTTTGCATGTTTTTTTGTGTTTGCATGTTTTTTGTGTTTGCATATTTTTTGTGTTTGTGTTTGCATTTGATTTTTGGTGTTTGTTTTTTGTGTTTGCATGTTTTTTGTGTTTGCATGTTTTTTTGTGTTTGCATGTTTTTTTTTGTGTTTGCATGGTTTTTTTTTGTGTTCGCATGTTTTTTTTGTGTTCGCATGTTTTTTTTGTGTTTGCGTGTTTTTGAGTTTGCATCATACACGTGTTTGCTGTGCGTTTCATCATTTGTGGAGCGTTTGCACCCGTCGGCCACCGTAGACCCGGTTCCTCCAGTCTGAACCTCTGTTGAGGCTGCAGCTTTCAGCCGTGCTGCAGTGAAGGTTTTTTCTGCACGGGGGGGCGGTGGAAGGAGGCAGCCGGTCAGCATCCTGACTGTGGAGAGGGAGGGAGCAGAGCTCTGCACCAAGAGTCCCATTTCTCTCATCTCGCATCAGTGAGGGAGGAGAAGCTGGCTGGAGGGGGAGGAGGGAGCAACAAAGGCTGAGGGAGAACCGGAGAGGGCAGAGGAGGACAGAACGCCGATGTTTGTTTTCAGGGAATGAATGAAATCTTTATCTGTGACGGGTAAAGATTGATCTGCTTCTTTCCCTTTTTTAAAACTCTATTCATCTTCTGTTCATTACTTCATTTTTTATTTTACCCGACATCCTCCTCGGCCCCCTGCTGGAGACCAAACAACCGTCTCTTTATCTGCCCAGGTTCATTTTTCCTGCTCCTCTGCACGAAGGAAACTCAGGAAGTCACAAACAATCAACTTCCTGTCCTTTCTGGACGACTTCCAGATTATTTTTAAACATAAAGTGACACGACGGCTGCTGTTGCCAGTAAAACAAACCACTAAGGCCTCAAACACCAATCTGGTGACTTAAAAATACACTTAAAAAAATTTTACTTTTTATTTTGTTTGAAAAAGACACGAGAATTAAGAACTGATAAAGTAATATCCTGTTAGACCTGTGGGGGGCGATAACATCAACACGAATGCATTAAAATACAAAAGAACAGCTGCAGTTAAACCAGATATTCCAATATTAAAACATCACAGGATGTCTTGTCTGAATGGAAACAGTGTCACAAAACGATAAATAAATAAATAAATAAACAAACAAACAAATGAATCCTGTGCTTTGTGCCATGATTTTGTCTGAAGGTGTCTCCATTTGTTTGGTAGCAGTTCAAACAAACACGGCAGGCATTAGGACCACGCTGCCCCCGTCCTTCTGTTGAAGCAGCCTCTGCAGCTACGTGCTGAGACGAAGAGTCTGTCTCTGAAAATCATCTGTCTTGGTGCCGAGTTCACACAGTGTTGACTCTGAAACAGAGGAAATTAAATCTGAAGCTCTTTATTTTGAGTTGAAACGATAAGAATCGATTGAACTTGAAGGTGAACTGACTCCACGCAGCTGTTCAGTCACCCGTCTTCAGTGTGAGCAACTTTTCTCTGATCACAACAATATCAAACGAAAAGTTTCACTCTAATGTCCTGAGAGCTGACGCTTGATCCAGTTTTAATTTTGGCTCCTCGTGAAAATGAGTTTGACCCCTGGAGTTCAAAGGTCACAGAAAGTCAAAGAGGATCCAGAGAAGAGAGGCCAGGAATTTTTAAAAACATTTTTATTGTCTTGTCTCGTTCTCGAGGACCTAGAATCTCATCCCGTCCTGCGACGGGTCTCGTTGTGCTTCTAGGGGTTACGATTTCTACTCAACAGTTCATCCAAAACCATAAATCATGTCAACGTGTAAAAATGACCAAGTTTGTCCAAAATAAAAGTACATATAGTTTTATTATTGTTGTGGATTCCAGCTCATGTCTAATACACACATTAAACAGTTTGAAAGGTCTGAAAACATTTGCGAAAAGTTGTTTTTGTCCCAGATATTTTTTGGATAAGAGCTGAAAAACGCAGCAGAACATTTATTTTATGACTCTTGGTAAATAATGTGGATGGATGAAAAATGGGATCCTGCTGTGTTTCTCCAAACTGATTATTCTGATGGCTATCTGCTGCAGGTAGGACACTGACTGCTCAGAACGACTCCACACAGACCCGTTGACATTTCTTTAGTCTTAAATGAAGTCAGAAACCAACCCCTGGTTCAGACCAGCCCGGCTCCGGTCGGTTCTGAGGAATCTCGAGTTCAGCCGTGTTTTCTTTTTACCTCCGGCTCCTCAGACTAAAAGTTTCTCTCTCTGTGGGAAAAACGTGCACCTGAACCTGAATGACTCTTGGCATGAAAGCAGGAACTGGTCCGTTCATCCCACATAATGAACCCAGGACTGACTGGACCGGGAGAAGAACTTCTGTAGAAAGGTTCAGTCCGTGCACAGTTTTTATTTTTGTGTGAATGTTAATGAAGAAGTCACTCTGTTGTGATCCTGTTGATATTTATTATTCTGGGCTCTTTACACTGTTCAGTACATTGTCAGCATCTTCTTTGTTCCACAGTTTTTCTGCTTTTTCAACAAATCATGAATCAAAACGGTCGGCTCTTTCAGGACAATCCTGCTATGACTTCTGGTCTTGGTGCAGCTTTAGCTTTTTGAAATTTTTAGCTTTTTCTGTCTTTTTCTTTTCTCATAGAAAATGAATTGAGCTCATTTTACATCCTTCAAATCATTAGATGTGTTTACAGCTTCTTTCAGCTTCCTGCTGCCAAAAAAATAAAAATCAGCAACTTTCATCTAATTTCAGCTGTTTTTCAGCTGTTTTGTACTTTATTCTGCTAACTACAACATTTTTATGCTTCTTCTAACTTCTTTCTGCTACTTTCAGCTTATTTCATCAAGTTTCAACTGTTTCAGCTACTATTTAGCAGTTTTATGCTAATTTGAGCGTTTTCCAGCTAATGCCACATATTTAACACTCACAAATTTGCAGCCAAATTCCACTTCAATTTGTTAATTTTAGCTTTTTTCTGCTTTTGTAGCTACTGTTCCCCAGAAGTTAACGCACATAAAGCTGCAGCTGTCAGTTAGTTAAAATATACAAATGACGTCATTTCTTCTGCTCAATCAGCGCATGTGTTCCAGTTAATTCCCTCTAAGATTTACTCTTCATCTTTGAATGCAGTTCTGAATCTTCTTCTCCACTTTGTGTTTTTGCTCCGTGATGAAGTGAACGATTATTAAAGTTGTTTTCATCCAAATAAACATCTGGTGAAAACAAACTCCTCTCACCTGCAGAGGGAAAAGTGTTTTAATTAGATGATGCTCCATGTGAACTTGAGTTGATGGAGATGGTCAAACAGAGACGGAGACGGGTCATTTGTGAAGTTTGACTCGTGTTGATGACCTCATCGTTTGGTTTAAAGTCAGCTGATGTGAAAATGAAACGTCTACCAGTTGGGTCTGAGCAGTTTGAGTCTGTGTGATCTCTTCATGGGTTTTAACAAAAATCTCCAGGAAGCTGCGTCGCTCCGACTGACTCAATGCTTCTGGGGTCTCCTCAGATCGGCCCTGAGAAGATGAGAGAACGGCATGAGTCTCTGGGTGGGGGTGTGGGGGTGTGGGGGCAGGTGGACCGATGCTTGGATCTGATCCAACACAACAACTGGAGGAGTCCGGAGCCATCTGAGGAGCGGCCTTGCTGGTTCAGGGGACTCTGATGGTTCATGACGTGATGATTGATGGGAGTGTTGTTGGGGTGTGAGTCCAGTTGTCTCAGTGGGGGTGGGGGGAGTTCTGCTCCCGGCTGTCTGTGGTTTCAGGGTGGGTCCGAGGTCCGACGGCTGCGTTCAGATCAGTGTTTGCATGTTGTGACTGCTGCTGACACATTTCAGGGTGTGGACCTCCTCTGGTCCTCTCCCAGCACACAAGTGGCATAACGTCCCAGAAGACTGAACATTGTTCTGTGTGAAACCAGCAGCTTCTTCATGCAGCCCGCTCGAGATGTTTGGAGAGGAGCGGGGACTTCCAGGCAGCTGATGGTGCTCAGGTCCTGTCAGTCACTTGATGCTCCTCTGAGGGGCGTGACGGCGCTGGACGCTCCACGTCTCAAATGGACAAACATTTGTCCGCCTGCTGTCTTCAGGACATCCCCACATTAAAAATAAATAAATAAATAAATGAAATAGTTGAGCTGTGATGCTGGACACGTTTGCCAGAAAAGACAGATGTTGGCTTCCTGTTCAGGGTGGGCCTGATCCATTTCCCACATCTATCTGAGACGCTGAAGACACCAAAACATTTTGAACGTCCGGCGTGTGAGCCTGTTTGAGATCTGACGCAGCGTCGTCCATTTCTCAAGCCATTCCTTCTTCCTGCTTCTCCGGCTCATCGCTCCGGCCCGTTAACGGCTGCTTATTAATTACCCTCCAGTAAAGGAGCTCAGGGGCCCATTAGCCGACATTTCACGTGGGCATCATTGTTGCAGTCATCTGCTTCGAGCATGAAGAGATCTGATGGTTTCTCTGCAACGTTCAGACTCTTCGGCTCGGCTTTAGCTCCTAATTCAGCGTTTGTTCTTTCGGGTGTTTCAGCTGTCTGGTTCGCAGCTTCAGGGTCAGGACGGATCTGTTCAGACATTTGTTGAATCAGATGTTTCCTGCTCTGCACACAAACTCCTGACTCAGTCGTAAATCTTCTCTCAGCTCCATCTTTGCACCAGCTTTCTTCCCTCCTCCCCCTCATCCTCATTTATTCCCGCTCTCCTCGTCTCCACTTCGCCCACCTCGTCTCTGCAGCGCCGCCTGAGCGGCGAGCGTGTTGTTGGTTGTGTGGTTTGATTTTCGATCGTCTGCAGGAGTGTTGGACTCCCTGCACCTTAAATGTTGTTGATGCGCGCTTCTGAAAACTAAAAGTCTTTCAGGGTTTTTCTTTGGACATTTCTGCTTTTTAAAGTCCAGTGAAGGAGGCCATCTTTGAGCAGAGAACCCGCCCATCATTAAACGGGGCGGGGCCTCCGTGTCCAACTGTCCCCCTCCTACAATGCTGTTATTGCTAGAATCACTCAGCCTCTGTGAATAACGAGCGGCCGTCAGGCTGATGGTCCTCCTTGATCATGTGAGCAGCTGGTTCTGGACGTCAACAACAAACTGGTGGATCCGCTATGAGAAGGTGCTATTTATAAGACTGAGTTTGTTCAGACTGAAGCTAAAGGATGAAACCTTTAAAGAAGTTTTATTTATTTTTTAATTGTTTTTTGAATCTGTCCAGAGGACCTGAGTTAACTTTTCTACCTGGATTATTGAGCAGCATCAGGA
The DNA here is from genome assembly GCA_032273985.1 of Hypsolebias coamazonicus. NCBI lineage: Eukaryota > Metazoa > Chordata > Actinopteri > Cyprinodontiformes > Rivulidae > Hypsolebias > Hypsolebias coamazonicus. The sequence goes on from JAVCKU010132840.1 coordinate 8,996, forward strand.
TATCCATTTATTTGTTTTTCTAAACTGAAGCTGCTCATGTGCTTCTTTCATCTTTAAAAAATAGTTCACGTTTTGTTTGCAACACTTTATCAAAATTCTTCTGTGGCCGAATGTGTTTTTGATTTCAGAAACATTCAGGACGTCGGTGGTTCTTCTCATAAAACTGTTTAGTTCTCAGCAGCTAGACGTGGAGGTCGGCTTTCAATTTAGTTTCAAATTCAAGTTTTAGACATGAGAGGCAAATTATTCTAAAAATAGAAACTAATGCAGTGTCTTTATGCAGCGGGAGGTGTTTTAGACACACATTTAATTTGTTTCTAAATGAAACAGAAAAAGAGTTTTAATTCTGCAACATTTATTGTCAAATAATAAAATAAATTAGAAAAATTTGAAGAAAAATAAACAAACTTTGGCATTCATAACAAAAAGTTAAGAAATGGAAAAACAATATTTTAGTTTTCTACATTTATTTTTTATTCTTATTTATATTTATCACATTTGTTTTAATATTTTAAATTATATGTAGAGTTTTTGTGTATTTTATGCAGTAAAGAAATACTAAAGGCGACCGGATGAAAAAACTATTGAAAGAGTAAATTAATTCAAACGTATCAACGTTGATGTGAACAAATTTTAATATGCAAGAACCAAATGCTGCTGATGTTCAATCAGAACAAAAATATAAACCGAAAATAAAAACTGCTCAAAGGTTTTGAGGTTATTCTTCAGACTTTGTCTTTGATCGTTTCCTCCTTCAGTTTCTGTTCTTCTATAATTTTATTCTTAACATTTCTAAAGCTATGTCCTCCTGTCACTGGTAAAAAGAGTAAAAGAAGAGAAATATTGACGTGAATATTTAACGTACAGGTTTGAACAGCGACGCAGGGGCAGGGACGAAAAGACCAGGTGGTGCCGAGGAAACAAAACGCCTTTAAATGAAGACGAAACAAAAAGAGCAGGAATATAAAAAGTCTGGAGGTAAACGCAGAGATAAGGCACGTTAGATTAAAGTCAACCTGCTATGTTCAAGAACATTTAAAATAATTTCCATCTAATACAAAGTAAACGTTTAATCCAAAATAAAAGTGTTTTCACAAAAACCTGAAGCTCGAAGGCGTCAGGACAGCGTGGCCACCAGCAGAAGATCTGATCTGATGGTGGTCTGCAGACGATGCAGGCTTGATATGCATCTGAGACGCGCAGAAACACCAACACACACACCATCAGGGAGGGAGGGGTCGCAGCTGAAACAGACGCCTCCAACGGGCCTCAACACGCCCGAAGGTTCTGCTGCTGGACCCGGTTCATCACTGCAGTCTGCAGAGTGAACGTCGTGAAGACCTGAAGAAATGAAGCGTATTCTTCTTTATTCAGCGCAGTTATTTTTATTTTTGCTGCTGTTAAATAATTTCCCTCAAAGATCCCAAATCACTTTATTTATAAATGACTTAAAACAGCAACAAGACAAACAAAATGCTGAACAACAAAAAACAAGCAACGGACACAACATCAAATCTATGCATCCAAATGAAAAAATATAACTAAATGACTAACATTGGTGAATGCAGACTGGTTACAAACAAAACCACATGACTAAAAATATAAATAAATAACACATGTGCAATGGAGTTTATTTTTTACATAAATTTATAAATACATAAACATAAATAAAACATTCTCATAAAAGTAGAATCAACATTAAAACCACAGAGCTTCAGATAAATACACATTCTCTGGTGGGCCTTCTTACAAAGTGAGTTCACGTGGGGGTCAAAGGTCAGTGTGTCAAGACCAGTTCCCAGATATTTACTGTATTTTGTTGCACGTGAACCCCCCAGTCCTGCTTCCAGCTGGAGTCCGGTCCCCGTTTCTTTTTCCATTCAAAGTTTCCTGATCCCGTTGATTTTATACATGAAAGGTTTTGAGTCTCCTGCTGTCTCAGACCACACCGCCCCCAGGGTCACGGGGGTTTCAACACCCTACGTTAAGGTGGTGGTTCTGTGGAGACTGTTCTGACGTTGAGGTGGTTCATCTGATCAGGATCCTTCCTGGAGGGATTGTAGATCCTCTTTAGTCTGGGAGCACCTCTGGGTCCTCCAGGAGGAGCTGGAGACGGAGGTCTGGGTTTCTCTCCTGGACTTGTTGCCTCCTCGACCGGACCACAGATGAGCAGTGGAAGATGGAGAAGTAGAACCTCCTCAGAACTGTTGGTTTAGTTTCCAGCAGTCGTTCTGAACTCTGTAACTTTAATGACTCTGCAGTTTGTGTTCGATGCTGCGTGACGGTCATCAGCTGGCTGCCTCCATCACTCTGTCCATGTTGCCTCCATCACTGTGTCCGTGTTGCCTCCATCACTCTGTCCATGTTGCCTCCATCACTGTGTCCATGTTGCCTCCATCACTCTGTCCATGTTGCCTCCATCACTGTGTCCGTGTTGCCTCCATCACTGTGTCCGTGTTGCCTCCATCACTCTGTCCGTGTTGCCTCCATCACTGTGTCCATGTTGCCTCCATCACTGTGTCCATGTTGCCTCCATCACTCTGTCCGTGTTGCCTCCATCACTGTGTCCATGTTGCCTCCATCACTCTGTCCATGTTGCCTCCATCACTCTGTCCATGTTGCCTCCATCACTCTGTCCATGTTGCCTCCATCACTGTGTCCATGTTGCCTCCATCACTCTGTCCGTGTGACACAAAGTGTTGATGTTTGTGTAGGAGCTCAAGTCTAACCCAAGTGTTTTTCTCTCTTTTCTTTTCCATGTTGCTGCCGCTCCTGTTTCCTCCTCCATCAAAGGTAAACGCTTCTACTTTTTATCTTTTCAGTCAAGAAGCGTCACGGTTAGTGACTGCGCTGACGTTGCTTAGACAAGCAGGTTTTCCTCTTGACGTCCTGCTCAGAGACTTTAAAAAGTATTTCTTGTCCGGAGTCCAGCGTGCGCCGGTTTTTATTTCTCACTTCTTTTGGTTTTTGGTTGAACAGTTGTGGAGTTGTCCGTTGACACCTCTGGATTTGTCGCTTCCTTCGTGTTTGTTTTAGTTTTTAATCCAGACGATCTGCTGTTCGAGGTGGAAAGTCCCGTTGCCGTGGTTACGGTAACGCGGCCTCAGCCCAAGTGTGTTTGGCTCGGTTTGTGTGTGTCGTGTCGAGGAAACGGGCCGTTGGCCGGGCCGTGTGAAAAGTGAGAGGACCTGTGGAGAGTTTCTGAACCTCAGAGGAGACGTCAAGACCAGATGATTGTTGCAGCTCATGTTGTTGTGTACTTTTTACTTTACACAGTTTGTCAAGCAGTCAGAGCTTTACTCACCGTGGACCTAATCTGCCTCAGATGAATAATTTAACAGCCTGAATGACATTCTTTCCCACAATGAGAACAGATGTGCACCAGCTGTAGAAAGAGCTGAAAGTTTGATTTTATGTTTTATGTTTGTAGCTCGCTGCAGCTAAAGGGCATCTCTCAGCCGGAGACTTGAACATTGTGGGAAACTGTGAGAAAATTATTATTATTATTTCTGTTTCAGTCTGAGTGAGTTTGAGCGTTGGCGCCGTCGTTCTCAGCAGAGTTTTGGACGCTCATCTTCATGCCTCGTCCTCGCTGCGTGCGTCTGGATAAATATTGGTTGTGTGATGTTTACCTTTTCACAGAGGAGGACGCGGAGCTGATGTGGTGACGGAGGGAGTGTTCCAGAGTAAATATCATAAATGATCGATAAATTGATTCCGGTTGATAATTACATCTTGCACCAGCCTCGTGCTTCTCGTGAACGGGCTGAAACCGGGTGCACTGAGCTGTTTGGAGACATGTTTTTTTTTTTTTTTTTTTTTAAGATAAAAATGCAGTTTTGTACCATATTTCACA
>JAVCKU010132912.1:0-12825 GCA_032273985.1 Hypsolebias coamazonicus
GGAACTACTGAGAGCTGCATGAACCACGTGACCGCCTATCGGCGAGTTCAAAGAGTGTCACAACTCTCTCTCTCTCTCTCTCTACGGCTCTGGTTATGGACGGATCAACCCCAAAGTCCTCAATTCAGCTTCCTCCCTGGGAGATGTGCTGGTGGGATTGAGAAGGGCTGAGAAGTATTCCTTCCACCTCCTGACAATATCACTTGTTGAGGTCAACAGCCCCACCTTCACTGAACTAAGTGTTAGTAAAGTGCTGCTTTCCCCTCCTCAGCCGCTTGATGGTTTGCCAGAATCTCTTCAGAGCTGACCGAGAGTCTCTATCCAAGGTCTCACTGAACTCCTCCCACATCCAAGCTTTTGTCTCAGCAACAGCAAGGCTGCACACCACTTGGCCCTCTAGTACTCCTCAGCTGCCTCCAGAGTCCCACTGGCCAAAAAGGCCCGATTTGTGGATGGCCACCATAAGAAGCACTGACAACCTTGCCACCACAGCTCAAGGCAGCTACAAGCAAGGTGCGGAACATGGCCCACTTGGACACAATGTCCCCCACCTCAGCTGGGATGCAGTTAAAGCCATCCTGGAGGTGTGAGTTGAAGATCTCTCTGACGGGTTCTTCTGCCAGGCATTCCCAGCAAACCCTGACAACACGTTCAGGTCTGTCTGGCATCTTCCCTCGCCATTTTTTCCAACTCACTACCAGGTGGTGAACAGTTGACAGCTCATGTCCTCTCTTCACCCGAGTGTCCAAAACAAATGGTCGCAAATCAGATGACACAACTATGAAGTCAATCATCGATCTTTGACCTAGGGCGTCCTGCTGCCAAGTGCACTTATGGACACCTTTATGTTCAAACATGGTGTTCGTGATAGACAAACTATGACTAGCACAGAAGTCCAACAACAGAACACCGCACGGTTTCAGATTAGAGAGGCCGTTCCTCCCAATCATGCCCCTCCAGGTCACATTGTCATTACCCAAGTGGGCACTGAAGTCCCCCAGCAGAATAAAGAAGTCCCCAGCTGGTGCACCTTCCAGCGCCCCTGCCAAGGACTCTAAGAAGGCCAGATACTCTGAACTGCAGTTTGGCGTATAGGCACAAACATCAGTCAGAGCCCATCCCCCCACCTGAAGGCAAAGGGAAGCCACCCTCTCATCTACCGGGGGAAAATTTCAACACACAGGCACCAAGTCAGGGGCTACAAGTAGATCCACACCAGCTCAATGCCTCACACCATGGGAAACTCCAGAGTGGAATAAGGTCCAGCCCCTCTCAAGGAGATTGGTTCCAGAGCTCGTGCTGTGTGTCGAGGTGAGCCCACTAGATCTAGTCCGTACCTCTCAACCCCATGCACAAGCTCAGGCTCCTTCTCTGCCAAAGAGGTTATGTTTCATGTCACTAGAGCCAGCTTTGGTAAGCCAGGGTCAGAGTGCCAAGGCCACATCTTTCGGCTACTGCTCATGGCATCATGCACCCGACTTTTATGGCCCCTCCTGCAGGTGATGAGTCCACGCAAAGGCAAACCCATGTTGTGTCTTCAGGCTGAGCTGAACCGGGCCCCATGGGTAGAGACCTAGTCACCAGGCGCTCACCGATAAGCTCCCACACCCAGGCCTGGCTCCAGGGTGGGGCCCCGGCGACCCTTGTCCAGGCAAGGGACACCCGAGTTCCTTGTTTTGTTCGAGTTCCTTGATTTGTTTTGACCTCAAAAGTCTTTGGAATCACACTTTGTCTTGCCTGTGATGACGTAATAAATTATTAAATGTTTACGTATTAAACATATGTGTTCACATGTGACTCAATTCACTGCAGCTGGGGGAAATACCAGAACTGATTCATTGTCACCCCCTCCTCTCGCACTGCGCCCCAACCTCCCCGGGACGTTTGTATCTAAAATCTGTGTTTTAAAGGTTACTGTGTTCTGAGCATTGTCATCATCCTACAGACATGTCCAACTTGCACGCATGACCAAACTCCAGGTCCTTAAAGGAGACAGTGCCTCAACTGGCGCTCGCTCAGCCTCTTTGTCTCTCACAATGAGGCGCTGCATATTCTGGTTTAGTTCTTATAATTAAACTATCATACCTCCCAACCATCCTGGATTGAGTGGGACAGTCCTGGATTTTGCTCCCACTGTCCTGCATAAGGAGGGGCATGACACCCACATATCTGGCATTTGACAAGAGCTGGCTGGTCTCACCTGTTCATGCTGTGTGTGTATGGGAGGAGGAGGGGCTGTTTCTTGTACTTCCTGCAACATCAGGAGTCAGGTTGCCATAATAAGCCTATAAACTGGCTGTGAAGTGCAGTTTCTCATCTTTCAGAAACCATTAGGATTTTTCTGATAGCTCAAATCTAAATAGTTCTTTTAAAAGAAAGTTAATCTGCAACATGCTTGGAGTACAAGATAAACATTTTGTTGTTAAAGAGTTCAGGTATGCAGGTGTTTGGTCTTTGGTTAGAGTAGGGGAGTGGTGGCGCAGAGGTTTGAGATGGTGGGCCTGTGATCGGAAGATCGCCGGTTCAAGCCCCGGTACCGACAACATCAAAATGTGGGTGGAAAGGTGAAACACCCACAACTGCCTCCACACTCATTCACCCCACCCTGGGCCCCTGAGCAAGGCCCTTAACCCCCACCATCTGCTCCCTAAACAAGCTTCTCTTGAAAATGAGTTCTCATGGCTCAATGAGACTACCTGTATAAATAAAGGGTAAATGAAAAAAATAAATAACACAAGTGCAATATATTGCAGGAGTTGTACAGAGTATATATGCATGAAGGTTTATTTTGTTTCAGCCCAAGATGGGAGGAATGTGGGCAACTTGTGAAGTTTTTGCTCTCATGGTCTGGGAAAAAAACAGTTATGTAATCTGAAGCTTCTGGCATGAATGCTATGCAGCTTCACCAGAGGGTGGGAGAACAAAGAGGTGATGGAATGGGTGACAGGGTCTAGCATGATTTTTGTAGCTTTTCTTACACATCTGTCTTTACAGATATGTGCTAGTAATGGGAGAGAGGCAACAATGATCTCTGAACCTATAACAACTCCCTATAGAGTCTTCCTGTCTGCAGAAAAAACTGCTACTATAGCAGACAGGAATGTAGTGGGCCAGGATATTTTATTTGGTCCTCTTATAGGAAGTTGTCATGAACAAGGGAATGGATTTGGCCTTTCAATCTCTGCATGAAGTGGAGGTTCTGATGGGCTTCTTTGGTAGGACTAGTGGTGTTCGTGGACCAGATGTCATCTGTCATGTGTACTCCCAGAAACATAGTGCTGTTGACCCTCTCAAAAGCATTATGACAGGAAAGAAACAAAAAAAAACTAAGTGGGATTGTTCCTGGTCTAGTTTCTATGTGAAGAAAAGCACAGGGTAAATGCATAGAGAGTAGAATAAGTAAAACAGAACCAGAGAGCGGAAATGTGGTCAGTTTGTCCTTTAGTGGTCGTAGCCTATAGCAGCATAACTAAGGGATAACTCTGGAAACCTAAGCCAATTTATTATTTTCTTATTCATTATTTATTAGAATGTAAATCTTAAGCCTACCATACATAGTTTTAAATGTAGACAATGTCAGTGTCACAGACAGAAACTGAAAGCTGGCTTCTCAAACAAGGAGCCCGATAACTAAAACCTCTGCCTCCCATTCTGTTTAAAAAAACGTATGAACCTGCAGTCTGAGAACAAAGTGCTGTGTTCAGAAAATATACTAGTGTTTTGTTTTGTTTGTTCTTTCAGCTTCTCCCTTATTCAGGGATTGCCACAGCAAACTAACTCGCACGAAAACTTGACAATTGTTTTTAAGCCAGATGTTCATCCTTCATCAACCACAGACCACAGAACTACCACAGCCCTCTATGTGGAGCAGAGTGCTGCTATCTAGAGCGCCTGGGGGAGCAGATGGTGGGGGTTAAGAGCCTTGTGCAAGGGCCCAGAGTGGGGCAAATTAATCATCCAGGCAGATGTGGGTGCTTCACCTTTCCCACCCACATTTCGATGTTGTTGATATGGGGAATCGAACTGGCGACCTTCCGATCACAGGCCCACCTTCTCTAACCTATGCGCCACCACTCCTGAAAATATACGAGAAAATATAAAATATTCCAATGTAAATGTGTATTATTGGGGCGAAAGTACATTTAGAGTAAAGGATTAGTTCGTAGTCTAACTTGGAGTTAATTTCCACAAGAAATAGGTCAATATTTAATTGATTTTTGAAACACTTAGTTGATATGTGGTTGGTGTTTGACACATTAGGTGATGGAGGAGGATCCAGAGGTGCTGGAGGAGGAGCTTCCTGTTGAAGAAGAGGAGCTTTCTTTTGAAGAGGAGGAGCTTCCTGTTGAAGAGGAGGAGCTTCCTGTTGAAGAAGAGGAGGAGCTTCCTGTTGAAGAAGAGGAGGAGCTTCCTGTTGAAGAAGAGGAGCAGCTTCCTGTTGAAGAGGAGGAGCTTCCAGTTGAAGAGGAGCAGCTTCCTGTTGAAGAAGAGGAGCAGCTTCCTGTTGAAGAGGAGGAGCTTCCTACTGAGGAGGTACAGGATTTTTTTGTTGCAGTGAGTTCATCGACTACTGGTGATGTTTTACCTTAATGTTGGATTTCAGCATAATAACACAAAATCAGCTTTATGTTCTTTAACTTCTTTTTCAAACAGCTATATTTCTGTCTGATCACCTATCTTTTACACAAGGTCTTGTGTTTGTAACACTTCTTTAAATTCCTACCCCAATTTTGAAAACTTTGTTTAAGATATAAATAAAACCAGAATTTGATGATTTGCAAATCTCATAAACCGAAAGTTACGTATGTAACTACAGTTCTATGAATCCCGGATGACTGCCAGAGGGCAGTGCTGAGCACTGAATGTTCCCTTTGCTCATGCGCTGTTCAAGTAATAATATAAAAAAAACACAGGTGTGACACGGATGATTAATCAGAGGCTATATAGCCTGGCTTCATCCGCGGCTCTGCTCCTACAGAATCTTCTCACGGAAAGCAAGGATTCTGAGTGACAGAGAAGGTCTGGCGGTCATCCGGGATTCACAGAACCGTAGTTGCGTAACTTTTGTTCTATTTCATCTGACCACCAGAGGGCAGTGCTGAAAGCACTGAATGACTAAAACCAACGATGTCACAAGGAATCCTGAGCACATGCCTCACTGAGGAGGCCCAGAGGACACCTGCAAAAGACCCTGACCCAGGGTCAGGCCATGTTAACTCTGTAAAGTCTGGTGAACGTGCTTGGAGAAGCCCATGATGCAGCAGCACATATTACTTCCATTGAAAACCCTTTCAGGGCAGCCCAGGAAGCGGACACGCTCCTGGTAGGATGAGCCTTCACGACTGGCAGGGGACCGTGCCTCGCAGCGTAGGCGTGGCCGATGACATCCACAATCCAGTGGGAGAGGCGCTGTTTGGAAAGAGGATAGCCTAACCTAGGGCCTCCGTAACACACAGACAGCTGGTCTGAACATCGTATAATGGCAGTAGCTGCAACGTATGCCTCCAGTGCTCTCACTGGCCACAATAATCCAGACCCCTCGCCAGGTGTAGGCTGAAAACATGTCAGCCTCAATGGTTGGTTACAGTTAGAGTGAGATAACACCTTGGTACGAATGCAGTGTTTGGCCTCAAGGAAACATCAGAGCCCTCAGGGCCTCACCTGAGGCATGAGGAGCTGAGAGAGAGCCTGTAGCTCACCGATCCTCTACTGAGGCCATAGCCAACAAAAGCCGCCTTACATGAAAACCACTTGAGGTCCACCTGCATTAGAGGTTCGAACGGAGGGTGGCACAGAGCTTCGAGAACCAAGGGCAGCTCCCAACCTGGTGCTTGTGTAACTATTGGTGGGTGTAACCTATGGGGACTACGCAGAGAAGAGAGACTAGATCATGGCTCCCCACCGTAAGCCCATTGATGCCGGCGTGATCAGATGATATTGCCACTACATAAACTGTAAGCGTCGGAGAGCGACCTTTACCAAGGAGAGACTGGATAAACTCTAGATGGTGGGTACTGTACAGGAGACTGGCTCTTCAGTGTGATCAGGCTCCATAGGGAAAACAGACGCCACCTGTTTCCATCCTGCTGACGAGTAGAGGGTGCCCTGGCGCCCAGGATGATGCGTCTGACAGGGCTCGAAACTCCAGTCAGCTGCTGTCCTAGCCTTGCAGTGGCCACACCCACGGCCAAAGACGTTGAGGATTGGGGTGCCATATCAGTCCCCCCCCCCAACCAAATTAGAGAAAGGGGCGGAAAGGCATATAGGAGGACCCTTGGTCAAGTATGGGCCAATGCATCCTGGCCCAGCACACCCGAAGCCCTGGTAGCGGAGTACCCTAGGGGACATTGAGTCGACCCCTCTCTCACAAACAGGTTTGCCTGACCAAAACGGTCCCAAATTATCAGTACTATGTTGTTGTGGAGGGACCACTCTCCCAGAGCAGACCCCTGGCGGGATAGAAAGTCTGCGACCTGACTGTGTCGCCCTGGTAAGTATGCCGCCCGCATGGTGGACAGGCTAAGAGAGGCCCATCCAAGGGCTCTCTTGACACTCTCAGAAGTTCTGCTGACCTGGTGCCCACTGGTGGTTGATGTGGTAGACAATAGAGGTGTTGTCCAACTGAATGAGAGCATGCCCCCTTCCAGGTGGGGCAGGAAGTACCTGGGTGCCAATACGCTGCACGCAGCTCCAGCACACTTATATGGTTGGAGAGGTCCTTTGACCCCAGCGGCCCTGAACCACTCTGCGTTGCCACACAGTACCCAATCCCCTGGAGCTGGCATCTGTCGTGCCCACTTCCCTGCGACACACTATCACTCCCATGGGGACACCCCTGGACGAATAATCTTTGTCCCTACATGGAAACAGGCCCTGAAGCCATGACCATGTCACTCTGTGCTTGTGACGTCTGTGCAGCCTGGCATCCAGGCGAAAGCTGTTAAGCCACCTCTGTAAGGGGTAAAGTGACAGTAGGCATAAGGGCACCACCCGAATGACTGACGGCAATTTGCCTAGTAGCTACCGGAAGGCAACGTAGGGAGCTGCTTGCCTAGCCTGAACCGACTGACCAACTGGAATACTCTGCCCACCCTTGAGCAGATGGGTGAGCTTTCATGGGGGGGGGGGGGGGGTGAATCCAGAACCACCCAAGAAAAGTGTTCATCTGGAAAGGGATCAGGCAGCTCTTCTCCAGGTTGACATTAAGGCCCAACTGGGACACCTGAGCGAGCAGGCGGGTCGTGTCACGAAAGGCACAGGCCCGAGATGGGGCGCAGAGAAGCCAGTCGTCTGAGTATGGCAGAACTTTCACTCCTAAGGCTTGCAGAGGAGAGAGGGATGCCTTCATGCACTAACACCCTTGGGGAAAAAAGCCCGAATGAGAGTACACGGAGCTGCCAGTGATGACCCCCGATAAGCAAACCTGAGAAAGTGGTGATGCTTTGCCGCAATAGGCACATGAAAATAAGCATCTTTAGGTCTATAAACGTGAACCATCCTCCCTTCGTGACAGCTTGAAGGACCTCTGCTGTCATGAGCATGTGGGAGGGCAGGACCCTTAAGTACCAGTTGAGTCCCCTCAGATCTAAAATAGGATGAAACCCGCCATCCTCTTGCCTGAGGGATTAAGTCGAGTAATTGCCTGTAGGTTGCTGCAAAGGGTCCACTGCCTCGATTGCACCCTTGGTCAGGAGGACAAAAGTTCCTGGCTTAGTGCTCTAGCTTTCACTGGGTCTGCGACTACAGTCATCTTGACCCGGTGTGAGATGTAAGGCCGCCGTCAGAATTGTAGCCAGTAACCATGGGTCAGAGTGGCAACCACCCATGGTTCCATGGCGTGAGCAGCTCAGTGACTAAGCTGCTGGTGGGACAAATATCCGACAGTCGGCCTGGTGGCATCACCGTCTCCTTCCATGGCTCCTAAGGGCTGTGGGGGGCAGCGGCCAGAGTCCCTGGTCCAAACCTGCCAAGCGGGTTGGTGGACCGACTCAAGAAAGTTCCTGTTGGGTCTTTGCTGAACCACACGAGGGTAAAGACCCCTTAGCCAATTACGACCCAAAGGGGCAGCCAAATGCTAGGGTCAGCCGATGGGTGCCTTGAATGCCGAAGAGGTGGAGTGGGCGTTGCCCTGCTAAGGGTCAAAAGCTGCTGCCTTGTCTGTCGTGCCTGGAAGGTCCGTTCCAACACTTCCAAGGCAACCAAACCAAACAACTCCCCCGGCACCACCGGGACATTACGTAGGGTTCTACGAGATGGCTCAGTCAGAGCTGACTGCGCCAAGCAGACCTGTCGGCGAGCCTGGACCAAGAAGGACATTATGCACCCAAGTTCCCATGGCATTAGTGCAAAGGCCTGAAGCGCTGCATCGCTAAAGCCCATTGCCGCTGTCGCACCACTAGTGCCCTGAAGGGATGCGGTGAGAGCAAACATGAGGTGTGTTATGGAGTTGCCGAGGCGGCCAGTATGTGCTCTGGCTTGATAAGCTGTGCAGAGGAATTCATCCATGACACGACACTGAGCTTGTGGACACCGAACCTCACACCGCAGAACTTCCTCTGGTGACACGATGAGCAAGGCGACAGCAGGTTCGTTCGCCGGCATGCCATCCAGGCCCCCCACGGCGGGCTCATGCATGGCCGCCAACATTCTGCCATCCGCGAAGAGGTGCGCAAAGAGTTTTGGGTCCCATTAACAACCATGCAACTCCCTCAGGTACTCCTCCGATGGAGGGACAGAAAAGGAAGGAGGTGCCTGTCCGCGCCTGAAGAAAGCACTTTCAGAGGTGGACTCCTGGTTGCGAGACATCCAGCTGCAGCTGTCTCAGGGCCATACGCATGACGTACTGCATCCATACGTATGACTTACTACATCGAATCGTCACCTGACCCACTAGCTGCGGTCTGGGACGAAGAAAGTGAACCAGTCTCTGAGACTTGAGTTGACTGTTCCTCCTCCTCACCTAGAAAGTGAGAAGCAGAGGCAGCCAAGGATAACACATTTTCCTCCACAGCCAGCTCACGCATGGGTGGGGAGGAGAGTCCGGTCGCTGCCCCTGGTTCGGCCCCCAGTTGGCATGCCTGAAAAGGGACTTCATCTCCGCCAATTCTGCAGACAGCTGTTCCACTCTCACGGAGAGTCCTTGACTAGACTTGGCTCGCCTCTTTCTAGGAGGGACAACAGAGACTGCGGCCTCAGCCCGGCGCTTAGAGCGCCTCAGTGGAACCTCCTGCCCAGAAGGCGGGAGTTCACTGCCGAGCTCAGGGCGAAACTGGGCCAGCTGAGCCACCCTCACAGCATGAGGCATGAGACTGCAGTTCATGCAGGGGTTCTCTGACAGGGCCTCCACCAGATGGTCCTGTCCAAGGAAGGCAGGAAACAGGTCGTGACCATCATCCACCTGAAGCACAGCCCCACAGCCTGTGCAGCAGTGAGAGCCGTCCATGCTCCTTACTTTAGGCATTTTACTCAAAGTAAAAAACTGCAACTCAGCAAAGGGGCTGGCACAGCCAGCTACGTTCAGGATATAAAACGAGACACAAGGACAAAGGATTGGGAGAGGGGGCATGCATGCTTACCATCACCAATTAAAAGCAAGGCCAGAACTCAGAGAGGTCAGCACCTCCAGCTTATTCCGTTTGAGGTAGGTAAAAAAATTATTGGGAGAGTGGGGTGCGAACACTTGCCTTCATCAAATGAAACGGGCTAGAACTAGTAAACCTAGCTCAGCTCAACCGTTACGATGCTGGTGGAAATAATTGGGAGAGTGTGCACGAACGCTAACCATTACCAATCAAAAACAAGGCTGGGAACTCAGAGGCTAGCACCATTAGCCTAGGCCAACCACATGAGGTTGGTGAAAGAGTTATTGGGAGAGGGGGCACGAACGCTTGTCTTCTCCAATTAAAACACGGTCAGAACTTATAATCTTAGCTCAGCCCAACCATTATGATGATGGTGAAAAATGATTTGGGAGAGGGTGCGCAACGCTAACCTTCACCAATAGAAAAGGCCAAAACTGAGAGAGGCTAGCACCACTAGCCTAGTCCAACCATTATGAAGTTGGAGAAAAAAATGATTAATAGAAGGTGCGCAAACGCTCACCTTACAATTAGAAACAAGACCAGAAAACAGCTGGCTACGTATTGAACTTCGGAGCACAATCCAACCCGACCACGCAGTTAGAAGCCTCCACAGAGCAGACTGCGTTGCTAACCAAGGCAAAGTGATGATCTCACACACGATAATCATCTCCACAAGCGGACGGCACTGCTAACCAAGGCAAAAATGGAAGTAAGGTCTACTCACGTGTTGAATCTCACACACGCGGTAGCCATCTCCACATAGAGAAGGGTGCCGCTAACCAAGGCAGAATTGAAGAAAAAAAGACTACTGTACTCACTAGTGTTGACTCACATACACAGTAGTCAAATGCTGGAAGTTGGGAGAGGTGCAAAAGAAGCCGCCATAGGCCCCAACAAATAGGAGAAATATCTTGAACGAAGGCTAAACCGTTACGGCCCCTAGGAGGACGAACACGCTGCTCCTGCCAATGGGCAGCTGGGCCTCCGACAACGGTGGAAAGATCCAAAGGGCTGAAGCCCTGGATTGAATGCGCACAATAAGAAAAAAGGAGCAGAGCCGCGGATGACGCCAGGCTGTGTAGCCTCTGATTAATCATCCATGTCACACCTGTACTTTTTTTTAATATTATTACTCAAACAGTGCATGCTCAAAGGGAATGTTCAGTGCTTTCAGCACCGCCCTCTGACGATCAAGAGGGATGAAATAGAACTATATTTTATTCACAATGGATCGTAGATGCATAAGAAATATTTAAATTAAGAAATTGTACTTTATAACAGAAACGACTCAGCGTGAGGGAAACTGAGCACTACCTCTTACATTTTAGCTAGCTCATATGTATTTCACGTTGCTGGCTTAGTGCTACGTCAGTGCTGGCATTTGTTGGCGGGGTTGGTAGGCAGTGCGTTCGGTTCTGTTGACAGGGGGAGCACCCTGCTTGCCTGTCCTCTCTGGCCCAGCCGGCCGAAGCAGATGGCTGCTAGTCCTAAGCCTGGTTCTGCTGGAGGTTTCTTTCTCATGAGGGAGTCTTTTCTTTCCACTGTTGCGTCTGTACCCGCTTAGGATGGGAGACTGTGACAAAGAGAAAACAGTGATTTGCTGGCTCCTTAGATAAATATTGTTATTGACTGAATTTTATGTATATTATTTCTGTACAGTGTCCTGAGACGACTTCTGTTGTGAATTGGCACTATAGAATTAAACTGAATTCAATTGTATAATGGTAGAGGTAACACTGTTTACTACTGTATGTTTCATTGTGAATAAACTATGGGGTTTATGAGATCTGCCAACAATTCCATTTTATTTTTTACTTCTATTTTACGCAACACCCAGACTTTTTCAGAACTGAGGCTACACAACAAACATGTACCTTCTAGATGGAGAAACGACAAGTTTTACTGCTTCTGTTTTTTAAGCTTTTGAAGGATTCTGGAAATTTTATAAAGTTTATATGCTCATTGTTAGCTGTGAAATAATTGTAGCACATTTTTGAGTAGTTCAAGTTGTGAAGAATGCTTATTTTCCAAGTGGTTTTGCTCTCGTCTCTTCTTGAAAGTGATAAATATTTTTTCCATCTCTGAATGATTCAGATGGCTCCTGCTGCAGATGAGCCAGCAGCTGAGGAAAGGCTAGAAGAAACAGCAGCTGAGGAAGAAGAAACATTTGAGGAGATTAGTGAGACTTTAAAAGGGGAGAGCGTTGCTCCTCAAGAACATGCTGCTCAACAAGAAGAAGCTCCTACAGAAGGAGCTGAGGAGGAGGAGGCAGCTGCACATGCAGAAGTAGCAGCTGAAGAGGAAGCAGCTGTAGAAGAAGAGGAAGAGGACCTAGGCCTTTCAGAAGACATTGCTGAAAAGGAGGAATCAACTATAGATTTAGCTGTGGAGAATCTAAAAGAAATAGAGAAATTACAAGAAATGGAGGCTTCTCTTTTAGAGGAGCTTGGTGAGGTGCTGGCTGAGGAGGAGGAAGCCCTGTCAGAGGAACCCTCTGTAGAAGAGGCAACCACTGAGGAGCCAGCTGAAGAGGAGGAAACGCCTCCAGAAGAGGAGCCATATGAAGCTGAGACTGAGGGAACTCCAGAAGAAGAAATGGAGGTTCAAACAGAAGGAGGTGAGACAAAGTATCCAAAACTGTTGGGTTGCCAAGTTTTAGCTTTGATCCTTCTGTTCGCAAAATAATTTTCTATTTTTTAAATAATTTTTCAGCTTTTATCATAAATGACATCAAAATAAAATATTTTATTTTAACCAGACGAATCCCATTGAAATCACAGCGCTCTTTTACAAAGGAGGCCTGGGCCTGAAGGCAGACTAATATGCATGTTTTTTTTTTGTTGTTGTTGTTGTTGTTTTGTTTGGAAGTTTGTTTTTTGGAACTGGAGTAACCAGAGAATACCCATGCAAACATAAGAAGAACATGCAAACTCTGCAGAGAAAGACCCCAGGTCCAACCTGGGGATTGAAAGCAGGACGTTCTTGCTGTGAGGCATCAGTGTTAACCACTAAGTCATCATGCTGCCTTCATATTGATAGCTCTATTGGCCAGGTTATTATACCAGCTGGGTATCTTTTCATTTACCCTTTATTTATACAGGTAGTATCATTGAGCCACGAGAACTCATTTTCAAGAGAGACCTGTTAGGGAGCAGATGGTGGGCGTTAAGGCCTTGCTCAGGGGCCCAGAGTGGGGCGAATGAGGGTGGAGGCAGGTGTGGGTGTTTCACCTTTTTCCACCCAC
>JAVCKU010132919.1:0-12824 GCA_032273985.1 Hypsolebias coamazonicus
AACCGTTCTACGAGATCCAACAGAATCTCGGCGTTACTCTTAAAGTTGGCCATGGCAAACAAGGGCTCGTGCAGACTTCCATAACGTGAGTGCGACATGTAAATATGACCACTCGCAAAGAGATTCGTCTCGTGGACAACGCTTCAGTCGCCCTGTTCGAAATTCTGATCATAGCGGGAGCTCCGGCTACAGGACTGTTAAAGAACAACACAGTAAAAGACGCCAAGGCGGTACAAAAAATTCTCACGTTGTTGCGATGCATGTGGCAAGCCGCCGATACGTTGTTCGTACCTTCCGCAGATCTACATCAGCTACATGCGATGTAATGTAAGTCCCACGACGTTGATCCATACTACATCCCAGAGCACATCGCCAGCGATCGGCGAAAACTCACCAGGTATTACATATACCTATGCTTTAGGTACGCCATCAACGCTATGGACTGCACGAAAACGACCATTTCGCGACTGTGGCGTTCGCAAGGGTTAAGATCGCCTCTGTTCGCCCTGTACGACATGCCTATAGAGTGGCTCGACTCTCGCACATCCGTCCCGTATCCATCGGCGCCTCCCGTCTGTTTGCCAGACACGAACAAGAGTGGTTTTCCCAAAGCGACACGTTGCATCGATCCGAGTGTCCAGAGATAAGCGCGCATGAGAACAGCGATCCTTATGCGAATCGACAAAAGACCTCTCCTAATGTGCAACTGTATCCTTCTTTAGACCAGTATAAGCAACCTTATCAACCTAACGATTACTCGCAGCCGCCGCCTCGCTTCAACGAGATAAATCGCACGTGCCAAAGGATCACGGCGAATGTTAATTCTAAACACCCTGTTGTGCCTGTGAGTTCGCAACCGAGAAAGTTAACAAATACGCGCACACGTAATACACGTGTTTACAATTCGACCTACGAAAGCGAGTAAACGACATTGCGTTTTTACCAAGTTACTGGGTTTTGTTGTTCATCGCGATCGCACGCCGACTGGCCGATGACATCCCTATCATAATAGTGTAACGACCATTACTACCCCCCACTCAACCGTTTTGCTGCGACCGTATCAGATAGGATAGAATTAAAAACAAAAACCTGTACAGCAGCCTCGAATGTCTTTGTAATGGATAGGAACGAGTCGGACGTGACGGATACGATGTGCACGATCTGCTTTGAGCAGGTGACCAAGAAATACAAACGCAAGAAGAACAAATTTGGAATACTACCCAACTCCAAACACTGCATGTGTTTACGGTGCATTAAAGCGTGGAGAAAGGCAAACCTCGAATCGAGCACTACTAGGTGTTGTCCTGTTTGCCACTCGCCTGTGGCGTTCTACATCCCGTCTCCGGTATGGATCACAAAGGACGAAGAGAAAGCTGTGCTCATACACGATTACGAACGGGTCATGAGCTCAATCTCGTACAAGTACAACATGAACGGATGTTGCTGGTACGGAGATAGCTGTCGCTATGGACACGATGTCGATTCAAACGCTATGGGTTTCACCGTGGCGCTGTAACAAATCCTTTGTTTTTTATGTTATTTCACACGCTTATTCCCGACCGACCACATATGTGTTGTACCAACCGACCGACCAGAGCTTGCAAACCGTTGATGCTCCGACTGACCATACATCCGTTCAAATCGCAGACATCCGTATCTAGTTCTCACAATAAAAATAACATCACCGACCATAGCTTGCAAACCGTTGCTGCTCTGACCGACCACGCGTTCGTTCAAATCGCAGACATCCGTATCTAGTTCCCAAAATGAAAAACCTCACAGACCGACCATAGCTTGTAACCGTTGCTGCTCCGACCAGCCTTTTGAACACGTATTTAAGAGGCTCTACTTCGCACCCTCATCTATCATTGACCGCGAAAGCTACTCTATCAATTGAACACATGCACTTCGTATAAGAATTTGAGAATTCCAATTCAAGGAAGAATGAACGATGTGATAACATCTATGCGATGGCTATCCGTGAGTCGGTTATGTGAAAAAGGTACATGTTTTGACCGTGTTTCAGCTAAGTTCAAGAACTCAGACGACCACAATGTATCAATTGAAGGCAATAAGAGTTCTCGGCGCAAGAATATGATTAACGACTACGCCTCCACGACCGACGCGGAAGGTCCCGTTTTTCAAGCGGAGCAATGTGACCGTAAAGACAAAACCAAGGACGCTTACGACGGCGCAGTTCGCAGGCAGATTGAACAGCTCGGTTTACCTTTACGCTGCAAAACCGGGTCGGCTCGAGTGTGTAGTTCACACAGCGACAGCTCATTGCCTTCAGTTGATGTCTCCTTGGACATGACACAGGTTAGCGATTTTTTGGATGACACCTGCTTTGCACGCTGTGGTTTGTCATGGACTGTATGGGCGTAAACGTTAGTTCAACTGCAAAACGCGACAGAACTCCACGATGACCGATCGGCAAAAGTTTTGGATGACGTCGCGAGGCACGCGTATCCGGGCGGACCTCGACGCCAACTCGTCCGCTACAACGACCTGTCAGAGAATACTTCGGATGGCGCGGCGATGCGCCGGCTCGCTCGCCACGACAACCTGTCAGAGAACGCTTGGGACGGCGCGACAAGGCTCCGGCTCGCTCGCCACGACGACCTGTCAGAGAACGCTTGGGACGGCGCAGCGAGGCTCCGGTGTCCTGGCGGGACACGGCGCCGGCTCGCTCGCTACGACAACCGATCACAGAACGTGAGGGGTTATGCTACAAAGACCATGAAAGTCGTATCAAATACACGTCTGCTCAACAACAGGCACGGTCATCTCGTGAAGTTGTCTTCAGAACCAAGACTGTAGAAGAACGCCTCGACACAACATCAGATGTGTGTGCATATCACGAACATGTCCAGTCTGTCCGGGCACGACCTAGACACGTGTCGTCATCTACACGGAAGCACTCGCGCTTTGCACGCAATGCGCCGAGTTGCTATGACCGCACGCTCAAAACGAAGAGCGAATTTGGACACGAAGCTGAAACGTTGCATCCGATGTACACGTCTCTCACGAGTAACGGCACAATGCACGTTTCCCATATGTGCTCACAAAAGCACGTGCATTACCAAAGCAAGCGCTTCGGTAGCAAGCGAAAGTACGATAACGTGTACTATAGAGGACGATGTCTGTCATTGTGATAATGGGATACGAATGCGTCTAAGACGTGTGTGTGTTTGCCATGATCTACTCACTTTGTATTATGAGAACAGTATTCTGAGAACACCTGTTTTTCTCTGTACCAATGCATCTGTCGTTATATGTGCTTGTAACCTGTACAATTAAAACCATGTATTGTACTCGTGTTCATATATTTCTTGTGATGTCGAGCACCTGTAGAACAAACATAATTAGAACATGACATATGAGCTAAAATGTTTGTATTTTATTCAAACACGTGTTAAAATACACAGATCGTAGAAAAAGGAGCACACGACACACAAAGTCAGGTACAAGGTGTTGTATAGCGCATGTGCCAATACACGGACCGTAAGAAATAAGCACACGACACACAGCCTTACAACGGTATAGTCCAAGACCTATACACAGATTATCTTATGTGCGATAACGTGAAATTGTCCTTGTACACTTTGTAAGCATCGCTCACGGTGCCTTCGGTTACAGGGTATTGTTCGTCCCCCAGGTCTCGCTGAAGAGCTAACGTCATCACTTGTCTGTTTATGTACGTCGAAGCGTTGAGTTGCAGGCCGATGTTTTTCGATATCACGTTCACGGCCGAGAGCAATCTGTCTACGTCCAGTCTACCTCGGAGCGACGTGAGTAAGTACTGCATGTCGGACCGGTGACTTTCGGTGGACGCCAGCTCTCGTTCGAATCTCTTGTATTCGTGCGTCTGAGCGTCTAGTTTACTCATACTTTCCTTTAGCGCTACGATGGTACTATCTAGACTGTATATAGACCTCGACACGGTATGTATAGCTACATCCATTTCTGCTTCCTGTTTCTTTTTCATAAGCGTTACGTGACGTTCGTCTTCCATGGAATGCATGTAGAGCGTGACGAAGAAACTCACGTAACACGATATGATCACGTCCGTTAAACGACAAAGTCCATGCAGTAGGCTCTTGGACATCTCGAGCGCGCCTTTCATGGCGAGCACGAACGTTACAATTTCAAGGTGCGCGAATATCGCGTGCTCTCGAACAATCGTTCGAAGACAGGTTTGATGAGGCGCTGCGTGCTGCTTATAGGATTTAAAGCGAACAACTCAGTTCCGCTGATCCTAGGTGCCAGCCTGTCGACCAGCGTAGCTTGCTGCTCTTCGCACACGCACAACAACTTGCTGTCTGATGTCAACCCCACTCCGTAAGTACAGCAGAAGACAACTCCCAAGTCTCTGGTAATCAAGTCTGCGGTGCTAGCGTTTCCGTTCGCTCTTTCCACGGTGTCGTGGAACGGATCTCCGATCGAATTGAGCACGCCTCGATCTAAGTCGCCTACGTGTTGCGTTTGACAAAAGAGCGACACATTGCTTTCCTCCGAATCTCCAAGAGACGACGCCTCGGCCGTTTTTCCTAGTCAACACGGAGCTGAACGGTCGTAGCAGGGTAGGCATACACGTGTATCCTTCGGTGCGCGTGAGCCGATCGTGCGTCAGGGGCCAGGTTAATCGGCTGGAACGTCCGGTCGTGAATATGTACGGTCTGCGATACCCGCTCGATACGTCAGATTCGGGACAGAACCCGTTGAACGCGTCCGCGACCACCATGTCGAAAGGACCCTCCGTGTCGATGCACACATCGCCTCCCCTGACATCTTTCATGTATATGTTCGGTATGTACAGACCCAGATACTCTATGGTTTCGGGCATCACTGCCGTTTTGCAGCACTGGTTCACAGAACACACCTGATGCGTATTGTTACCGGTCGGCCTGCACACCATACCCGTGCCGATCGTATACAGCGTGGATCTTTGTTGCATGAGCGACACTCCCGAGCCCGTGAATCTGATTCTTCTAAACAACAAGTACACCATCCAGGAATAGTAGTTAACGTTGTAGTGTGTCTGTACTACTGTGTGTGTGAGCAACGTGCTGTAATGTGCGCACAACAGTACTTTGGCCAGGTTGTTTGTTAGAGAGCTTACTTTTTTCAACCTTGCCGCCCACATATACGTTACGACGTTCGATTCCTCGAACCCCACGTCGGAATCTAAGGTGAAGTAATTTTTCGTGTGCGCAAATGCACAACTTACGTCTGTATACTTGGAATCTGGGTTACCTTTGGAAAAGAAGCATGGCTTATCGAGTATCGCGACCGTCAACTGATTCCCGTGTTCAGGTCGAGCTCGTTACTCAAGTTGTGATCGTGATTGTTGTATAATACATGTTTCGTTTTACGTCTAGCTGTAGGGTCCATGCAATAAAGCTTGGCTCCGAGCGCGGGAAGGATCACCCAATACATAATGTTACAGTAGTCTGTGTGTATTTCGGCGAACACCGTAGGATAACCTCTTTTGCCTACGTTCGCTTCAACGTGTTCGCAAATCATATGCATGTAACGCATTACTGAATTACGTCGATCTCCGACAACCTTAGTGAACAAGTCCAATACTCTGAATATAAGGTTTTCGATTTGGATGAGAACCTTCTTCTCTTTGTCGCCTATGATGTTGCTCTTTTCCTTGTCCATTAGAAGATAGCGAATGAATACGGCACAAACCGGATCGCTTATCCATGACCAAAAACGTCTGTTGTTCAACCAATCGTCATTGTCGAACCATGTCATGTTACCTTTGTTTTGCATAAACTTGTTTCTGAGCTCAAGCATAGACTCCATACCCTGCGCATAACAGAGCGCCTTTTCGAGAAAGACCATGTTGACGCGAATGTTTGCGGCCGAGTCTAACGTACCTAACGTACACAGCAACTCGCTTCCTATCTGAGCCATCTCGTTTTCCACGCTGTTCATGGCCGACGCGTTAAAGAGCGCTACTCTAGGCCTGACTCTCCAGTTCATGACGTTTTGTGGCGTGTAAACTGGAACTACCGTGCTTCTCGTATCGAATTCTAACACGCTCACTGGGTTTTTGATCTTGTCGTACCATTTCCTTTCGTGCGCGAGGCGAACCATGTCATCTCTGGAAATACATTGTCGCTCAGTTCGTATCAAAGTGTTCAAGTGGGTCTGCAGAACATTCTGCCGAGCTCGTCGAAACAAATGCAACGGGTTGGCGTGTTTGTGTAGCGTCTTCAACATCACGGGCGTCACGGTGCCGTCGTAGCAGTGAATGTACGACGCGCAAGGCGACCGTTGCGCCACGTGTTTGTAATTCAGCTCGTCGTGCTCCGTGCTTGAAAGTAAAAGTATCAGACTGATCTGGTCCATAGCGGGAGCGCTGCAACCGACCGTAAAGTACTCCCATTTGAAACCGTCCCGTTGGAAAATGCTATGTGTTTCGTCGAGGTCTCGCGGTCCACTCCATGCTCCATTGCACGTTGTCCACGTGCACTATAGGTATTCTGCCGTGCTGCCCACTGCCTAGAACCATGTAGATGACGCTGATCATTTGCGTCGCGTCGATCTGTGTTAACACGCCGCTCTTTTCGCTAGAGTTTTGCATCGACAGTTCGCGAATCGTATACATGGTGCCGCCGTTGGCTTTGGTTACTTCGTTGTCTAGCGAGTACACCAAGAATTCGTGGTGCAACTGAATGTTCTCTCTCGTCATACCGCACACGCCGACTCCCTTTTGCGACACGATACGAAACAGGCAGTCGCCCATTATCAAAACCTTGGGTTTGTCTCTGTCGAGCACCCTTCTCGCGTTCTCTATCGCGTAGAAGAACGAGTGCGGTTGAACGTTCACCATTCCGCACAGCAACTCGGCCGCGATCAGAATGTTGTCCAACCTCTCGGCTTTACTACTGGATTTGGTTTTCTGTACGATCCTGTCAATTATGGTAGGTTGCATGGTACAGTAACGCAACACGTCTATGGTCTTGGTAAGTTCCCACGTCGTACTGACCCTGTCCAATTCTCTGACTATCAAGTCAATAGCGACGGACTTAGGCGCTACACCAAACAAACAACCAAACTGCATCGTGACGACTCTAGACTTGGGTTTGTACTCTTGACTGTATTCTCTCGATTGCACTCCGTTCGTTATCGTGTCGTACATGCCGTACTCGGCCTCTCGCTGGTCCGTGATTCTGTAGCATCGCTTGTAAGTCATGTTCATCGGTACCACGTCGACCGGGACCATGGTTTTGTACACGAACGCAGCCAGCAAACGACCGGTTTCTCTCTGTTGATTAAACAGCGCAGGGCCCATTTGAGCCTGAGATATCGACAGTGTCGCGTCTATCGATATCAAACTGTTGGTAGCTGAACTCCTTATGACCTTGTTGACCAAAAACTTCACGAACTCCGAGTTGTAGTTGCTCAAGAACAACGGTGCGCTCGTTAACTGTCGTACACTTTCTACCGATTTCAGATAGTAACCGGACGGGTCCATAGACAGCATGGCCATAGTGTTGGAAATCACAAAATGTGTACGAGAACAACCAAAAAAAGAATGAGCGAACCGACGGTTATCGTGTGCGTTACACTATAGCGAGAGCCTTTATCTGTCCCGCGTATCGACTTTTCTTAGTCGCTTTGCGAACACGGTTCGCTCGACAGCTCCATTTTGCAAAAAAGGCCAAACGATCGTATGCCTTACGCATGTCGGACTCGCGTTGATCGTGATACATTAGTAACCCCAAATCGTCAGCGTGTCTTTTCAAGAGATGCTGTGCAGTTACCACATCGGTGTAGTTGCGATCGCGTTTTGTTTCAGTCGTACCGCTTTAGCAGCGTGTTTGCGATCGGGGGACGCGTCGTCATCATCATCATCGTCCAAGTCGTACGTGTTACAAGAATCGCTCATGGACTGGTACAAATTACGATGGCTGCAAAAGCAACAGAGCGCTCTAAGCAAAAACAGAAACATTGCCTTGTGTTATCACAGCGAGCACCTTCGTTGTTCTCTATATACGTGCGTGTAACTAGTATGTTTTCATACAATTGGTCGCGCACTCAACCGTTGAGCGGAGCGCTTGCACGTTCGAAATGGAACGTTTCGATCTTCACGCCGAAAAAGAGCTGGCCGAAATCGCGCTGAGCCAACGGTCGAATCGCAAAGGTCTCCGCGCTTACAGACGTAAGGAACTGGGGCACAGCCCCGACACGCGTGACCGAACGCCGCCGTACGCGGATTACGTGTTGGTACCGATACACCACGACACGGAAGCCTGGACGTACGTGAGCGACGATCCTCAATTTGCGATGGCCGTGGAAGAGATATTCAACACTTTCAGTCCCACGCTGTCTATCGAGTTGCTGTTGTATAACGTTCTCGGAAGCAACAGCGACAGCTCTACATGTTTGGTCAGGTACTTGGTCAATCACTACTCTTCCCATCACGTATGCGATCACGTTAAAAGTACGTTGCGTAACATGATCAGATGGACCGCTTTAGCAGGTTTCGTTCCTTGCGTCTTCGTGCCTTGGAAGGAACTGCGCGCGTTGTCTCTGGGTTTATCCACGAGAACTGCAATAAGCGATTTGTCCACACGTGATCGCTATTCTACGAGCAATAGTTACGTTGGAGATGCAACGTGTGCGCACTTCAATCGTCACGCCAAGAACGTGAATGATAAGTTGCATGCGTGTAGAAAATCTGTTTCGCGATCTGCAACGCCGTGAGTCTACCCGCAGCCGCGCGCAAAGCTGTCCAAGAACGCGACGCGCACGATCGGGCCATTCCGTCCGTGTTACAAGTCCCATTAGAACAACTACCGGAGACGCTGAGGTTGCTGATGAGTAGCACCGTACCCTGCACCTTGGTCTTTGTGGTTTCGAAAATCATAGGTGGCTGGATAGAGCACGACAGTTCGCTGAAGAACTATCCCACCAAAGAGACCGAGCTGAAAATAGTGGTCGTGGCTCTGTGGGGCGTGCTCAAGACATTTGAACACGTGAGGTGTCTGCTGATACCAGAATGCAGAGCCTCTACGTGCATGGCGTTCTACGACAAACTAACCGGCCTCATCACGGCCAGCGTCGATCGGGCACTGTACACGCACGCGTTCACGTGGGACAACTCGTGGACGCTAGGTTCGGACGTGTCCACGCTTGCCAAACGAGTGAGCGCAACCGTTTGTAGCTGGGATATGTTTTTCTGCAATATTATGGAAGGACTCGCCTCGTGTTCGAAGAGACACATGTACAATAGCGCCAACTCTGACAGGTCGTCGCTCACGCATTTAGCCGACGCGATGTTGGCTGCTCGTAAAGACCAGGGCGGAACGGACTTCGGCGGTTTAATCGCAAGCGATACGGGTAAGCCGATGCTCGACAACATGTCTCGTTACATGATGTGCGATCATTGCACCGACGCGTTTGGTATCCCGATGAACGAACTACCCGACTTCGCCATCAGATCAAGCGCGGGAGCGTCCGTGGTGGAACATAAGGCGGCCAGCGTGTCGCACAATCTGAGCAAGATGATGGCCGCGATGATAACTGAAGGCAAGGAACTCGTAGTCATCATACGTTTTCTAGAAGGTGTCGCCCATGACCCGGAATCCACTTTGAGTACGCTCAAGAGCTAGTGTCACAACGCAAGCTTGCTACAAAAAGCTGAACGTATAGCGTCAGCATTTCACGCGGTCCACAGAGCTACGAAGAACGCAAACGAGAGCCAGGTTACCTAACTCGGACCCGACGTCAAACTGGTGTGCAGCTATCCCTCTTCCGTATCCGTGGCACACCTAGAAGAGATATTGAGCATGTGGACGAATTTCTGGCGGAGCGCACTGTCTGGTTTCAGTCAGTTCAGCAGAAGACACAACACGATACAATACAATACGAGAGACACGATGCGCGAGCTCGAATCCGGATCTCCCGTGCACGTGTTCTACAATATGATCATCGCGCTCCTCAACACGTTGGGTCTGACGTTCGCAGATAGTATGTCGGGCCAAAAATCTGACGCGTCGTTTACCGTCAACGACATCATGCTGACGCGCGAATCCCTGCACCACACGGCATACAGGCCACTCTTGGCTAACAAATTGGAACTGCAGCCATCCGACATACGATGTCAAGACGAACTGGAGCTTCGCGTAACGAACGATACAGCCGACGACCAATGTTTTATATCACGATACATCTGTTCGCACCATGTGAAAGAGACGGAGGGATCTCCTCGCGATGTTGAAACGTTAGAGTCTTGGTGCGGATTTGCGTCACGGGATACGCGATCCGAATCGTTCCAAGCACGAGGGAGATCG
The DNA here is from genome assembly GCA_032273985.1 of Hypsolebias coamazonicus. NCBI lineage: Eukaryota > Metazoa > Chordata > Actinopteri > Cyprinodontiformes > Rivulidae > Hypsolebias > Hypsolebias coamazonicus. Next base: position 10,314 of record JAVCKU010132919.1, read on the forward strand.
TCGGTCGCATCAATGGACAGAGAATCGCAATAGTCCTTGACACGTTTTGGCTCTTGGTCCGGGTCACGTTTGTCACGTCCGTCAACGCGACGAGAGTCGTGCATGTACTTGTTCGCACGTTTCATCGCTTTTCTACACGCGCTTTTTCACATCACAGTACGTTTGCTGTGTAAAACGTATCTTTTTTGTACACTTTCATTAAATGCTTTTACACACCTAAGCGTCTCTAACGTTTCACGTTGTTTTGGTTTCTCTGTAGGCTCATCGTGTACTTTTAGACTAGAGTCCTCCACTGCGCCTCCGTTACGATGCAATGACGTACCTGTCGTCTCGTTCTCCTTGCTTGTCGCGGCGTCGCTCTTACACCACGCAAAGCTTTCGTCGACTACGAGCTTGTTATTGTGTAACGTGCATCGGTTCAAGATCGGGTCTTCCACGGAGATGGTTGCGCGACGTCTAAGTGGCTCTAAATACGCGCGGCCTTTCAGCATCCACAACGACTCCAAGTTCAGTTCCAGGCACGGTTCTAAGCATATCCTAATACACAACACCGTTTCGGACACGGCCGCGATAGTACACAGGGCGATTTCGATCGGCACGTCTTCGTCTCTCAGCTTGGTCACGAACGCGTTGATCCTGTCCACAAGACACACGCTCATCCCAGTGCTGTGCTTGTGCCTTTCCGTCGCTTTGTACTATACGAACGAGTACGCGTCGTCTGTGGACACGATCCTGATCAGATAGTCCAACAAAACTTGACATTCGGATAATACGCAATGTGCGCAGTCGTTCTGTTTTTCCGGAACCGGTTTGTTGACACCTATCGTTGTCAGGCGTTGTCCGTCTCCGTTATTAGTGCGCGTCAACAACGGACTCGCCACGAACGAGTACATGGTTCGGTTTTCTACATCGCGAAGGACTCGACTATACACTTGAACGTTGCATCCAACGTTTCAGCGAATTCGCAATCCGACAGAAAGTGCTCTATACCCAGGTTCGCGAGACCGTGACCGATTTCACACAACCCTCTCGTATCGCGATGTCTGTAAATAGGATCCCTCCACCCGGACGTTTCGTCCACAATCCACGTTGGTTTTTGCGTTTGGTCTAGCACGCAGTACGCGGGTACTTTGTTACCTTGGGTAATTATTTCGTATAATGCGTGTTTCCAGAAATCGTTCTTGTTTACGTTGTCTTTACAACAAGGACATGTTGTATACTCTGTGTACAGATCTACACTCTCGTTTCGGTTGTCGTCTCTGAGTTCTTCTAGTACCAGCGAGGGCACGGTGAAATTGGCCTTCCTGACATAGCTTCCGTCTTCGCTTTCGAACACGGTCACGGATTCCACTACGATTTGCATGTAACCAAACACCTTTCCGTTGCTCAAATGTAAAAAGTGCCATTCGCCCAACAGACTCATGCACGCAGACGAAACCGAATACGACATAGAGAGAACCACGTGCGAAATTCTGAGATGCTCCAATTCGCGTATGTATTTGTGCACCAAGGACAGTCTATGTGAGTGAGCTTCGAGCGCATCCTGTGTCTGTTTCGTACTAGATGACGTTTTACTTTCGGCTGCCGCGATCGTGTCACGATGACCGCAAGCAATCAGTGTGCTCGTGAAGTGTTTGTTCACAATGTCACACATTCTCAGGACAAAGTCTTGTTCTCGTGTAAGTTTATTCGAGTCCATAACTCACAGCAACAACATGTAGTACAAGGAAACGAACGGAACAGAAAACACACACGGTATCACACATCGTCAACAGCGTGTGTATTATCATTACGTCTGGACCGTGATAATTTTATGATCTTGGTGTTGGTTATCGTGCTCTTAAGCACGTCGTACGTGTAGCCTAGACTCTTAAAGTTGATCGTGTCCATGCCTGGGAATCCGATGGGCGCTACGCATCCGCCTCCTTTCTTCACTTGTATCGCGAGGGCCGTTACGAGTTCCGCTCGCGCTGCCGTTTTGCCTTTGTGGGCTAGATATCGTTCGTGTGACATTATCATGCCGTCATGTAGTGTGCTGGGGTTATCGAGAAGCCACGGTATTATGTGTACGAACTCTAGATTTTTCATGTGATAGTTATTGAGAGCTTTGTCCTGGAACGGAGACAGTTTACTCTCGTAGCGGCTCTCGAAATCGGCCTTGACGGTTGTTTTGTGAAATTCTTTAAATAAGATAACAGGATCGTGGAATAATCGGTGCAATGAATAAAAAACTCAGAAACTGTCTCTGCTAGTATAATAGTGTCATTTATTATTACCGCCACAGATACACAGAAACAAAGCAAAGCAATTGCACAATCAACACACTTGATGCACAAGCTCACAACAGTTAATGTATTCACAGACGCTCACCTTGACACTAGCTGGAGAGTCGCTCAGCTAAATGAGGTTCCACATTAACACATATTGGACATCCCGATCGTAGATTCCAACAGACTCTAACTCTTAGCTGAGCTCACTCTGTTTTTATCCTCTCCTACTCAAAGATCAGAC
>JAVCKU010133047.1:2544-20393 GCA_032273985.1 Hypsolebias coamazonicus
AAACGAGGCCAGCTCTTGAAGTTCGACCATCGACCGTTCGACGCCGGACATCAACGTCGAGCACATGTGTTTATTTTGGGCCTGCACCATGATGTTGATTTCGAGATGAAGCAGCACCGAGGCCAAGAGGACGCACATCATTAGACTTTTCTCACACTGTCTGGGCGCCAAACACAGCGTGTACGGGTTGGCGTATCGAGCAAAGTCTTGTTCCACGCGATACTCGTAGCACACGTTAGGATTGTTACAATCGTACGACTCGGAACCCAGCGGCGTGAGGCACAGTTTCGAGAGGAGCGCATGTTTGTATTTGCACAACACGTCGCCGAATTGTTTTTGAGCGATACCGAGCAGCACGCCTCGCACCAGTTCGAGTTGAAACGGCTCCATCTTCATGTTTTTCACTCGGAAATATTCAAACACCCTGTCGATCATGCGGCCGAACCTGCACATCACCGACCCCGACCCGTCGTTCTTCACGTGAGCGCTTTGCGCGCGCAACGCGCACATCCTAGCCTTGGCCCTCTCGAGTCCGACGGTTTTGATTAGGTTGGCCTGCGCCACGCGATCGGTGACCAAACGGTTGTATTCGCCGATTCGTTCGCGCTCTTCGCGTTCTCTGGCTTCGTCTCTGTCGTGTTTCGACAAGCGCAGTCGTACGCAGTCCACGCTCCACGATATCGGCGCGGTCGAATTCTTGTCGGTGGGATCGTCGGTGGTTTCTCCGAGCAGCCAAGCGACCTCTGCGCGGTCGCGCGACAACCCATTAAATCGCGCGATGCAAGTCGCGTGGGTCGACAGCGAGTCCGTTTCTCTGTTGGACGCCGACTGCATCGTGAACGGCTGCGGTAAATGTCACGAGGCGCGAGACCTGCGATATCCGTCTTGGGGCACCGTGCGAGAGTGCGTACTACCCGCGAAGCAATACTTTAGGTATTGCTGGTTGTTCTCGGGTGCGTGCGACCTCGACGTGAGACGCGATCCGTCGTCGTGGGCCGCTGCGACGACCGAATCGTTAAGCGATCAAGACTCGGTGCAACTCAGCAGGCGACTGATGACGGACGCGCCCGTGGGTTATCGCGCGGGTCCCGTTCACGCGGAACGCGGCATCAGCGCATTCTGGTTACTCACGGACGGCGGGTTGGTGGTGGTCGAAGACGTCGAAGCGGATTTAAAGTTGCTCGATATCCGAGCGGAAAACCTACGCCTCTCGCGGGAGCTTTGGACGGCGGACCCAAATTCGTGCGCCGGTATAATACGCGCGGCCTGCCTTGCGTATGAGAAACTCATACTCGTGTGCGGTGAAGCAGCGCGGTCTACCGAAGCTCGGTTTTACAACATGTACGCCGCGTATCCGCTGGCGCATCGTCAGCAAACAACTCACGACGGAAGACCAGTAAGATGGGACGCGACGGAAGAACGAACGTTTGCTGTCGCGACATAAAGACCGCGCGCGTGTTACTCGCCGCCCTCGACCCGCTTTATCGCGCATATTTCGATCTCGTACAAGGACGCGGCGCGGCCGCGCTTAGTGAGTCCGTCAAGCGTCTCGGCGCCGAGTGGTTGGTGGACCAAGATCGTCGGGAACTACAGATCGCGGCCAAGATCACGCACGATTGGTTCGCGAGACTCCTGGTCAGGCTCGCCATGTTATTGTTTTCAATGTACTAAATATGCGCGTTTGCGATGCACGACACAACGCGGTCTCTGAATAATACGCCCCCGTTACTTAGCCGTAACCCCCGCGCGCATATTAAAGATGGACAGAAAAGCCTGAACCGCCATCAAAGTGACGCCTCGCGAAACTAATGTAATCGACGCAGACGGTCGGCTCAAGAAATACAAATACGGTACCGCACGGGGCGCCGACTGTGAACTCGTACGCGCGCTTATGCAAGGCAAACCCCGGGACTACTGCGTGCTCGCAGAGTCAAACGACTCGGGCACGGTGTTTGTCGCGGGCGAGGGTGACGGCGCGCCTTTCGTGATGCGATACGAAATACACAAAAAGACCGACGGCACTTACGCGGTGGCGGCGACGGGATCTGTGCCAAAGTCGCCGTTTACCGACATCGATTCGGTTATCGCGTATTGCATTACTCAAACGCGATTCGAAAGCGAGCCCCGCGATTTTACGTACGTGGCCGGGGGCGAGCGTTATCATCGACGTTACACGCGAATAAACCGTGCGAATTCGAGCGTCGTACTCGCTTATCTGATGTCGCTCGATAACAGCGATCATTGCGTGCTCGTCGGCACCCGCGACCCGTCTACGAGCAAACTCTTTGTCAGAGACACGGGTTTTGTTATGCAGTTCACGATATACGGGTGTCCCGGTAGATCGAGGTGCATATTAGACACGGGGGGTCACCTGGAAGAATTTAACACCGTCGAGGACGCCATCGTTCGTTGTGTGAACGAAGCAAAAACTCGATCCCGCACGCAAAGCGATTACGACGCTATCAGAGCAATGGAGCGTGCGAACGTGGCCGACATAGAGCCCGCGGTGAACAAACGCGTCGCTATGTTGAAGCGCGACAACTTACACGGCGATATAATGCCGCGACTCGAAAGACTACGCGTGTCCGACACCAAACCGCCGCCCGTTCAACGACATTTAAAACCGCGGCCTCTCCTCACAAGTCAGTAACGAGCCGGCGAGGGCGTGTGCTATAGCGAAATACGCGCGCGGCACCCGGCGGCGAACGCCGTTCAAGAACGACGACCGCGCATGGTCCCGCAGTCGTCGCGAAACACCACGGCCAACGACTACGAGGACATAGATTCAATCGGGTACGGCGCCAGTCCGCGCGACCGCGAGCTGGTTTACACCCAACTCGATTTTACAAAGAAAGATCCGGGATGACTCAAACGCTCGCATGCCAACAGCGGCGTGGGGGCGTGGGCTAAGTCTTGTTATAGTGACGAGGACGCCGATTACGACAACGTTCATCCCGCTTAGAAAATCCACTCGCCCGCACCAACCTTGCCGTAATACAAAAGTGTTATGTACGTTCATGTCACAGTCAGTCAGTGTGATTGTAGGTTTGCTCTCTTGTATTATGTTAGAAACCAAAAAAAAATAAAGATATAAACAAGCGCAACAATACAATCTCTGTGTTTTTTTTCACTGTTAAAGGACAATATTGTATTCGGGTTACATCCCGACCGACGGTCGTGTACACCACGGGCCCGACCGTCGACTTGGCGATTTCCTAACACACAGCCAGACATCTGTGTATAATAATGGGTTAACGTGGGCGCAGTCTATGCTCTGATTCGACCGACGCGGTATCGTGTGGGCAGCTTTTCTATGACGTGTGCTATATAAAACGAGTTAATATTGACAGCGCTACGACAGTTAGGCGCCGACCATGGTCGCGTTAGTTCTACTACGCGTAGTCCTACTGGGATGTTTGTGTGCCGCGGACCGCGCACCGGCTTCGTGCGGTCGCACGAGGGCCGAAAACCCACACTTGTTCGGTTATCTTGGCGAAAGCCTAGATTTGTTGGGTTTTTTTACCAAAACCCACCGATGTGTTTTTTCGCGACGACGAGCCGAAATATGGCAGTGACCCCTTTTACGAACTACGCAACACCTCGTGCGGCCATCGCGTCTCGATCCGATACGTGACCTGCACAGACGCGGGACAATATCACATTGGCGGAGTCACTTTTACGCTCTCGGTGAATCCAATCGACGAAAAGTCTGGCGTGTTGACGTACTCCGCGCAAACAATGAGGACGAACTCTCGAGTCTCGATTTCAACGCTGAACGTCATCCGCATACACGCCCTGGCCGTCGTTGGTGACGCGGCTCAACTGATCCAAATGTGGAACGCTACCAACCAGCTGCTGGATCCCAGATGTTTTTGGGCGGATAACGTATTTGTCGGTTGCGGCGGTGAGCCGGCGGCCGAACACTACCTGTACCAGGTACAAGGGATCCCGGGAACGCGGTGTTCCGCCGAACTGTTTAACCCCCAAGCCCCGAACCTCCAGGAACTGGAACCCGTTGAGACGCGAGCGGACTTAAACGCTTTCGACATCGACGCGGGTACGTATCGTGAAGCGTGTCCTTTCTCTCGTGTATACACAAGTGTCCAACGGCGTTTTGTTCTGTGTGCAACCTTCGTGAAATCCAAGATGCCATCGTGATCTTCGAGACGAAAAACCGCGTCTCTGCCGCAACAACGTCCCCACGCTGTGTCTTTGCACTTGTGCTACTGGCAACATTCCATAAGATTATTATATGAGACGTACGCACACAGGCATTGAAGCTACTAACAAACATAGGAATGTTTTTATTTTTAATTAAAATAAAAACACGCTAACCTTTTTAAACTAACCAATAAACAATTTTTATAATCGCGCTTACACAATGTATATTGAGCTCAGGGCTGCAATAATGAACTGCCCGCCGCTGTTCTGCCATTGTGTTTTTCTAACAATAATATTGACAAACTGCTGAGACATTTTGTTTTTGTTGTGCATTCTCTTTATTACACAAATAAACCAGAGAGCAAGGTATGTTTCTTGTGCGTTCTGTTCATCACACACTCGGTACACTTTACAAACCACGTAAAACAAGATCCAACTCTTCCTCCGTCACGGCTCGGCTCAACGAGCGCCATTTCTCGCAAGACAGAAACTCACGAGCCGTCAGCCTTTCGTCCGGGCACAATTTCAGTAATCCGAAAACGACGTCGGTGACGTTTTTCCGTTGCAATACCCGCTGCAGCATACGCTCGGCGCTGAACACGGTGACGGCCGATGTCCGTTCCGGACCAAACACTTGTTTCACGATGTCGTTCGTAGCGTACTTTACCCGGTCCACGGTTCTGTCCGCAAACAGGGAACTTCTACGCTCGACCAGCTCTGCGATCATCACGCCCAGGCTCCACATGTCTATAGCGTTTGTGTATTCGAGGACGGGCGCTCGTGAAACAAACAGTTCCGGGGCTCTGTAGGCCACCGTGACCGTGTCGTTGGACATCCATTCCGCCGCGTTGCGCGAAAGTCCCATGTTGCCGACCTTCACGGTCAGGTCTTCGGTAAGCATCACGTTGCTGGGCGTTAGGTCTCTGTGTATCCAATTCAAGTCGTGCATAAACGCCAACGCCTCGGCCACCTGAACGGATATTCGCGCCGTGACGGACGTGGGCACGGCGAAGGCTCCTCGAATAACCGTGTATACCGTGTACGGGTAATATGTCATGAGCGACGCGACGTCGCCGTCATACAACATCACCTCGTGCAAGTGCACGACGTACGGATGTCCTCTCAGCGACGTCAAACACGAGAGCTCACGTATCGTCGCGTCCATGAGTCCGTACGACGAACCCGATCGGAACACCTTCAGGGCGAACGCTTCCTCGTCAGTTGTCTTTGGGTGTACCTTGTATACGGTGCCGTATGCACCGGCGCCGATTTTCTCAGATACGCGATAACGCTCCATGTACGCCCGAGTGTGTGTCGATGCGTGAGCTTTTATGTCCCTCTACACGTAGTGAACGTGCTTTTATAACTCACGACGGTCGGGAGGAACCAATCTCCCGACCGACCGTCGGAGCAGGCGCCCCCTTGACGATTTTCTTGTTTTTTTTTCAACGAGCCTGCTGCATTTTATTTTGTTTAACGCAAGAGGACTCCGTTGCGTTGAGGTACAACGGCTGACATAAATAATATATGTGAAATACAAACCAAAAAAATACGTCTTTTTTTTTACATTTCAATTCTTTAATTAGCATCCGACCAAAGTAAACCCAGAGGCGGCGACGCGCGCTCTACCGCGTCCACGACGGCAAGGCCGTGCCGCACAATGTTATTATGCACATTGTCGATGGAACGCGAAGCGTCGACGACCTTCCAGTTCACCGAGGGGTCCTCCCGCATCAAACATCGAAACCTTCGCAGAACCAACGATTGGAAGTCCCTCGTTAATTTTAACACCGTTTTTTTTTTTAAATGTCTTGCGGATACATGTGTATGTATGTATATATGGGTACTGTATATGTGTATGTGTGTACACACACCTACTGACTGTGAAGCTAATTGCCCCTCGGGGATAATAAAGATACTTGAACCTCGTTTCGTATCGCTCTGCCCCAAACCGACCGCGTAGAGCCGCGTCGGCCGGGTTCAGCTCCAGGAACACAACGAGGTCCGGCTTGGGTAAACCCGCGTCCGGTTTCACGCACCAGTCCAAACTAAACCCCGGTTTGGCGCCGGTGAAAGCAATGCCGGAGAAGGCGTATCTGTCCAAAACCAGAGTGACACCCCGCTCCAGTTTTTGCTTCATCAGAGGCGCTCTTTCCCAACGGTTTGCTGAGAAGAGCAAGTGCACCGCGTGGTCCTCCAAAAAGCTTTTCTCTTCCAAGTAAGAAGCGATTATTTGTCCGATAGGCGTAGTCCTGTCGGGAAATCGCATCGTTTCGGCTCGGCGACCGCTCTGCCGCAGAGTCGAAACTAGTTTTTCACACTGCGTTGTTTTTCCAGCCCGGTCCACTCCTTCCAAAATGATAAGAGCACCTCTTTTGTTTGAGGATGACGCCATGGATTTTTTTTCCGACACGACGCACGAGAGACGATTTTTAAAGCGTGCGGCCCGAGTTATATTCGTAGCCGCGTACCACCCCTGTGTATTAAGGTCGGGTTTTTTTAATATAAAAAACGAGAGGCCCGCGTCGACCGCGTTACATTCACGCTATCTTTGTTTTATTAACTAGACATACACGTCGACGTTAACGTGCACACGGGATCGCCGCGTCATTAGCCTTTTCTTCAATACCAACAAAAAACAATGAACGACTCGGGACCTTCAAATCGTAAGAGATCTCGTGCTGGCAACGCTATAGACGAGTACTGGAACAAATATAAAAAGGACAGGCCCGTATGTAGAGTAAAGCCCTTAAAGCACATCAATTACGTTTGGAGGTACGGAAGCGCAAGAAACGAAACCGTAGACGACGGCGGCGCGCCGTCGTCTCTGATCGTGGGCCGTCCTCGGCAATCGCCGCCGTCAACCGTCCGCGACGCACAACATTCCTGGAACAATAGAGAGCACTCTTCCGCGCCCCCATTGCCGGTCAACTCGTTACACAAAGACCAGGAAGAGGTGGTGTCTTTTTCGCGCTCGTCCTCACCGCTTTTTTATGAGGACTCAGACAACGAGAGCACTTCGAGCTCACATTTCTCCCTGATCACACCGAACACTTCGGTCGCCCCGAGGTATCCCGTGGCCTCTCGGTCAACGTCGATAAATGTTAATCGCAGATCGCCGTCGCTGTTAGCCAACGACTCGTCCGTCGACGATTCGACGAACGACATTGAATATGTGGGCACGGCACGTGAACCGAGCCCGCCGACGATGAGGGAGATACGCAACAACGGAGAGACGTTAAATGTTTGGCTAGCCTCAAACGACCCGCCGCGACGAAGGCGTTGACAAAAAAAAAACGATCCGCGTCGAGGGAAGGAAACCCGTTAACGGCCAGTCTCCGCCCGACGTATAAAAAACGATATATAGTTTTGCGCGACGGCGTTTCGGGAAATCGGCTTGGGCATCAGGGAAAAAAAACAACATCATGATGGCTACCGGCGCACCTCGGGACAAGTACAACGCGGTATGCATGATCATTTTCTTCATCTTGGGCATGGGAACCCTCTTACCGTGGAACATCTTCGTGACTGCAACTGCGTACTTCACGAGCAGACTGAAAGACGCGCCGTCGTCGGCGGTCGACGCGACCGCAGGATTAACCCGCAGTGCGCTCGAGTCAAAGTTCAACAGCGTCATGACACTCTGCGCCACGGCACCGCTGCTCGTCTTCACCTGCCTCAACCCCTTCATTCATCGGAGGATCTCCCAGAAACTGCGTATCGCGGGCAGCTTGACCGCCATCCTGCTGGTTTTCGCGTCAACGGCGGCGTTGGTAAAAGCGGACGTACGGCCTCTGCCCTTCTTTGTCCTAACCGTGATCCAAATCGTCTGCGTCGCCTGGTTCGGAGCGATTTTTCAGAGCAGTCTGTTCGGACTGGCCGGGATCCTGCCCGCCTCTTACACCACCGCCGTCATGAGCGGGCAGGGTATGGCCGGCACCTTCGTCTCCGTCGCCATGATCTGCGTGCTGTCCACCGGATCGAGCTTGCGGGACGGTGCTTTTGGATACTTTGTCGCGGCCTGCGTCGGCATTTATCTGGCCGTGACATCTTACGTCGCCCTGCTCGGGACGGAATTTTTCCGATACTACGCCGAGCGCAACGCCGCCGACGAGACGGTCTGGATCGAAAAAGAAAAGCCAACACCAGAAGAGCGGCGACCGGACGCGAGTCTCACGGACGAAGAAGACGGCGGCTCCGTCTTTACCGTCTTCAAACAGATCCGGGCGCCGGCTTTGTCCGTTTGCTTCGTCTTCCTCGTCACCGTCGGAGCGTACCCGTCCATGACCGCCGATGTCAAGCCGACAACGGTCGACGACGGCCGGTACTTCGTCCCCGTGTCGTGTTTTCTGCTCTTCAACGCAATGGACTGGGCTGGCCGGAGCCTGACAGCCTTTTGCTCGTGGCCGGGTAAGGACGACGTCCGGCTTCCCGTGCTCGTGGGCTCACGGGCCGCCCTCGTCCCGCTCTTCATGCTCTGCAACGTGTCGCCTCGCCGCCACCTCCCCGTCCTGTTTTATCACGACGCATGGTACGTCGTCTTCATGATCCTCTTCACCTTCTCTAACGGCTATCTGGCCAGCCTCTGCATGCGCTTTGGACCGAAGAGGGTGCCGCGGCATCAAGCGGAGACGGCCGGCGCCGTCATGGCCTTTTTCTCGGCTCTCGGCCTGGCGCTGGGCGCCGCCGTTTCTTTCGCTGTCCCGGCCCTGGTCTGAGAGTGTTTTCATAAGTGTCCAGAGACCATTAATGAGTCTAAATAGAAATGTCATGTTATGTACGTGGATAACAGAACAAAATATAGTATACGTTTTCATTTGTTTTATTTCATGTTACGATATTGTACTGTTAGAAAATAAATACTCGCGCGGATTTGTAAAAATGACCTTTTCCACTTAACCGTATATACATTTTCGTAAATTCATCTCGTGGTGTTCTACTATTTTTTGTTATAAGTTGTATGCGCGGTTGTCACGTGTGTGATCAACCGGTCTAAATGTGTACTATAAACGGAAAGGGGCTCAAGCGCCGATCTCAAATCACCTTCGCGACCCAAAAGTACGATGAACATCGTAAACCGGTGGACTTCTTTACCCGACCAATGGGCTTTGTTTATGCAAGAACAGGGTCACATGTGGTGGGGTTGCGCGCCGCTCGATCTGATCAACGATATCATTCTGAAGGCGCCGATTGGTTCAGCTATCCTTCACCACCCGTTGCCCGAGGACGGTTTTGGGGCAATATGCGCCGTAACTATGAACGAGGATGGGCATCGTGACAGAGCTGTGATCCAACTAAAACACGGCGATCTCGAGATGTACACGGTCGGCCCCGTACAATATAAATCTCTATTGGGCATAATCAATTACATAAAGACGTCGGGGGGGTTGCTACCGAGGAGCATGGCTGAAACAAGACCTAACTTCTGGTTGCCGGGTTCGACCGACAGGCTCGTGCGGGGTATGAAAGACTTAAAACGGAGACTAGTCAACCAAGACACGTTCTGGGGTGCGAGCGACCCAAAATACTTCCCCATTCTGAACGAACACATCCGGAATCAACTGCAGGATCGCGACTACGGCATCCTCGTACGGTACATCAAGAAAGCACCCTACGGACATTTGTTTGTCGTCTTACATACACGGACTTGCGTGCGTGTACTATTTAAGCCACGGTGTTTTGTTGTTCGAAGGTTGCATAGGGCCGATGTAAACCTTGAGACCGCAGACGCTGTCCTAGAATACATAACCCGCGACCTGGGCATCACTCTGTTACCGATTGACCATGCGGTGCGTGATCTCATTTGCGATCAAAAGCCCAACGTCAACGGCGATTCCTCCGAATAAGAAACGGTCTCTTCGAAAAACTTTTGAAAGGGGTAATCCACTATGTATCTATGTTCGCCGATTTTGATCAACGAACACAGATGTATCGTCTACGCTGTGTCATGTATAACAAAAATATGTGAAATAAAAGAAAGTCAAAACACGGTCACGGTCCGCCTTGTCATTTCGCTGGCCTTAAATAAAGGTTGAATGAATATGTTATGTAATGTTGAAAGTCAATACTCGCACGGATTTGTAAACGGGACCTCTCTACTTAACATCATACACGTTTTTACATCGGTAATTTGTCTCACGACGCGCCCATTCCGCTTTTCTTTGTTACAAGAATGACCGGCGGACTTCCTTACCCGAAGCGTTACCAAATCGGTGGCCTAAATGTGCAGTATAAACAAATCATCTCGGTCACCGATCCCCGACGCGACCCAAAGACGCGATGGATGTCAACGTCGTCGACCGGTGGACTTCTTTGCCCAAAGAATGGGATTCGTTCATATCAGAAATGGGTCACGTGTGGTGGGGCGGCACGCCTCTCGACCTGATTAACCGCATCATTAAGAAGACGAGGCTAGACAAGGCCGCTATTTGTCACGGCCCATCGTACGAGGAGGACGGTACGCAGCCAAACAAGATTGCCCGTTACGACTCGTCGGACAAGGACGAATGCGGTACGACGCAAAAAAAAATCGCTATCCTTCACGACCCGACGCCCGAGGATGACTTTGGCACAATATGCGCCGTGCTTATAAAGGAAGACGCGGAACAGTACAGTAGATACACGATCCAGCTAAAATACCACTCCGATGTTGAGACGTACATGTTTGATTGTGAAGAACATAAATCTCTAATGTCGGTGATGAAGCGCTTGAAGGACGAGTACCATTTGTTACCGAGGGGCATGTCCAGACCAAGTCCCGGGTCGCGGGATTCGTTCGTGGGGCAGTTGACGCCAAGGAGCATATCCGAAACTAGACCCAACTTCGGGCCGCGGGGTTCGACCGACGGGCTCGTGCAGGGCGTGAAAGAGCTATACGCGATGCTGACCGACCACGACATGTTCTGGGGTGCGGTCAGAGAAGAGGGCTTTTACATCCTTGACCGATACGTCGAACAACAATCGCGGGGGCGCAAATGCGGCGTCCTCGTCCGGTATCTAGATGACGCACCCAAAGGACATTTGTTTATCGTCATAAATACGAATGAGCGTGTGTGCGTACTGTTTAGAACACCGTTTTTTATTGTGCGAAGGGGGCGTATGTCGGAGAGAAATCTTATGTGGAGAGCGAGATTCCATGAGAAGATAGAGAAAAAGTTTGAGAAGACGGAGAAACATTTATGAACGCAATCAATGTCTTGGAATACATAACCTGTGACTTGGACATCTCTCTGCTACCGATCAACCATACGGTACGCGAGCGCATTCGCGCTATAAATTTATTCGAGCCAGAGTCCGACGACGACGACGACTACTAAGAAACGGCCTCAACAAGACCCTTGGAAATAGAACAAGTCGGATGCGTGCGTACGAGACCAGTGACCTCATATAAAACGCATATTTACGTGGAAAGGGAAAGGCTCCGAGCTAATTTCAGATATTCACATACGCGAACACAAAAAATATGATGTGCGCCGTATTTTAACCCCGCCTCATGTATAACAGATATGTGAAAGTAAATAAAAAAGTCAAAAATATACTGTGCGTGTTTGTGAACTGTTTACTGTGGCGTACGCGGTGCTCGTCTTATATCTGTATCTCCAACCCGTAATTTGGGAGAAGGTCGGTCGGGAGGACGAGCATGGTCGGTCGGGAGTTCTCGTATGCGAGGCGGTCCTTGTAAGACGAGGAGCGTACGTAAAACCGGCCGAAGAACGCCCCGGCTCAGCAGTCTCCGATCGCGATGAACGCCAGCGAAGCTATCTCCTCCGCGCACAACAGAAGCGCTCCGGGGCTGATTTACCCGCGCGGACCCCGCTGTCACACGCAGCCCGCAGTTTTGGCGTTTACGACCGTGCTACATTGTGCGGTGGCGCTCGTCGGGCTGCTCGCCAACCTGTACATGCTCGGGCGCATCGCGCACGCGCACAGCACGCTGCGCGTAAAGCTGACCAACACGGACGTGTGGTTCCTCCTGATCAGAGTGTGCAACACGATCGTTTTATCTATAATGCCCGCGTGGACTTTGCAAGCGAAACCGACGCTGGGCTGGATTCTGGGACGCGGAGGTTGCGTTGTGGCGAAGGGCGTCACGACGGTGAGTAGCCCGTACAAATCACATCCCTCCGGTCGAACGGCGTGGCTGACGCTAACCCGGGGTTTGTTTGTGTTCTGTGTCTTCCAGTTCTGCTTCCAGTACAGCGTGTTCCTGCTCACGTACGTGAGCGTTGAGCGATACACGGCGGTAGTGCATCGAAACATGTGCTGGCGAGCCTTCAACACGGGTCGCAAGAGAAGGATGTTTGCTCCGATCGTCCTCGCCCTTCTACCCGGCGGCACGGCCCTGTTCGACATGTGCAACTGGACCGCGGTCCCCGTGTCCCGCGCGCTCACCGTGTGCACGAGTCTGAGGGCGGGCGTTTTCGGTCACGCCGTCTTTTGGATTCGCGTACTTGTGTATTTCATCATCCCCACGTGCATTCTAGTGTACTGTAACCTGGCGATAGTGAGGTTCGTTCGCACTCACATAAACAACAACCCGTGCGCTAACGCGCGCTCCCTCAGACCGGCTCAGTCGTTGCCGGTCATCGCCTTTGTGTCGTTCATATGCTGTTGATTGCCGTGGCTGATTAGCAGCGTTTATTTCAGCTTCGTTTTCGGCTGCCACGTGACCACGGTGCTTAATGTGTGCACAGCCTTGGGACACGTGTACTGCACAACCACCGTGGCCGCGTATCTATTTATGGCACGCAAGCGATGGAAATGCGCGGGGAGTTTAAACAGTCAGAACACCACGGACCACCCGCGATCGCCATGAACATGGCGTATGTCCATTTTTGTACATAAAAATATGTGTATGTATATATATAAATAAATATGCGATGTGTGTGTATATAAAACTTGATAATAAACCGCACTGTGTGTGATGGAAATGCTCTGTAATTCTCTTTGTCTACGAAATGTACATTATGCATGTATAACCTTGATAATAAACCAATCGAAAGAAAGACAACATACCGTACTGTGTTATAAAAAAGTGTGTGTTCTGTAATCTCCTTGTATAACCTTCACAATAAACTTAATTAAAAACAATAAAATATACTGTTTTCATTGTATAACCTTGACAATAAACGTAATTAAAAAAGACAAATATACAGTTTTCAATCAAATAAATAAATTTATTGTGATACAAGCACGCACTATGATAAATTAATCAAAAGAAAAATACCGTACTGTTCCAATAAATCAGTTTATTGTGATACATGTAAATAAAAAAAAACATACTGATACAGTATAAGTACAAATCTTGTACGCGTGTTACAACCGCGCTCGCTTAACACCGTCGTCGTCGGCAACGCCGCCGGTCCGCTTACGCGCCCGTTTATGATTAGAGCCCCCCGCAGAAGCGCAAAGACTCTCGCCTTTTCGCAGCGTCAACGCCACGTTTCCGTCCGTGCGAGCCGTGTACTCCAAGTGTCCGCGGTAGAGTCTTTCTAAGCAGACCATCGTCAAAGCATAGTCCAATTTTAACATGTCCGTGGTAAACACTACGTTGTTTCTGACAGAGTTGAAGACCTCCGCCGCGTCGCGCCACTCCCAGTCGGGTTCCAGGCGCGACATGAACCCGCGGTCGTCTTTGTTACGTCTGAGGACGATTTTATCTTGGTGATACACGGTCCTCGTCGTGCAAAACGACGACACGTTCTCCACGGGCACGCCGCGATATCGCAACGAGTACACGCACAACCTGGCGCCGTGAAACGTTCCGCGTGGCCCAACCGCGGACTCCCTGACGTGATTGTCGTCTCGCGCGAATCGCGGCGCGGACTCGCCTATTCTGTGCACAAGCACACCCCCGTAATAGGCGGGCGCGGAACATCGATACACGTGATCGCCCAACATGCTTTTCTCGAACGACAGCTCGTCCAGGAACCGTACCCCCGCCGTGGCTTCCAGGATCGTCGCTTGCACCGGGTCCTCGGTGAAGTCCAAGGTAAACGTGTAGTGCGGCGGTGACGAAGGCGGCCGCTCGTCGTCGTCTCCGACGCGGCACTGAGCTAGAGCGGTTGCGTTTTCGCCGCGGCCGCCGCTCTGAAACGCGTCGAACAAGGCGTTCGACACCGCCGTCCAGAACGCGGCGTGCGACCGCGGCGCGTACAAAGCCAACAGGTCGTAGACGAGCTCCAACGAGACGGAGACGCACGAGACCCTTTTGCGTTGGTCTCTCGCGCCTCTGGCTTTACGCGCCGAATACGTGCTGTTGGACAACTTGTACGTGCACAGTCGGCGCCGACCGCGCGCCACCGCTCCGTCGCCGTCGCCGCGGACCGGAACGCGACAGTCCGCGGCCAGCACCAGCAGCTCGTGCATGCTTTCGCTGCCGCCTTTCACAACGTCGTCCTCGACTTGAAATCGGTCCAATTGGGACACGGTCAATTTCGAGTCTTTGACGCGCGCGTCTAGAGCCTGCGCATGTATTTGCGTCAAGACGTAGCCTAAGATTTTACAAACGAACCGTGCCTGCGTGTCGAGCACGCGCGGACAAATGTCGGGCAGACAGGCCGCCGCGCACAGCTTGTAGACAACGTTGACCTCCAACGCGACCTGACCGAACGTCAGCGCATCAAGCGCCCACAGTCTGCGCGCGTTTACGCTCGTCGCGTAATCCGCATAGTGCGCAAAGTCCGCCGGCGAGGGCAAGTCCGTCCACGGCGGAATCCACAGATCGAAAACAAAGTGACACGCCAATTTCATGGCCTCGGCGTACACCAGCTGATTTATCCGCCCCTCCACTCTTCGGGCGACGACGCCTTCGCACACGACGTGCGTCTTTCGTATCGCGTCCAGGCAATTTTGTCGCGCGACGTCGTAGCGCGCCGTGAACTGCATCGTGTCTGAGTTCGCGATCATCGTGGCGCACTGCACCAGGTTTTGTCGGTACAGGCATATCTATGTGACGCGATCCATCCGCTGGCGCTCCACTATGTCCATGAGCTGTTTGGTGCTGCGCGTCCTGGGCGGGTCGTTCGAATACTCCGATTCCATTATCAGACATCTGTCGGCCCACGCCTCGCTGACGAACCCCATCGTGTTCGTGTTCCAGACGAACCCGCAGTTGTACACGGCGCGATAATTCACGGTGTCGGACCGGCCCGTCACGGCGTTCCTCGTGACCACTTCGCTTTCCAAAACGCTGTGGTCCAGAAGGTTCTTGAACGTGTTGGGTATCACGTTCGATTCTCTGTCCACCGCCTTGGACGTTTTCTCGTGCGTGACGTGAGCGTCGTCTATGATCACCACCGACGCCGTTCTGTTTTGTTTGTATTTGAACGCTTGCGGCGTAAACGACGTAAGGGTTTCCACGCACCCGGACACCAGGCGAAACTGCTCGGTCAGCACGCCGTTCGCGTAGCTTTTACCCTCGCTGGGACTGGTGATGTTCATCAACATGATGCGCTCTATAGTGTACCTGGGCGCCGTGTTTGTTATTATGTAGTTGAACGTGGTCGAGGCCTGAAACAGTCTGCCGACTTGCAGATGCGTGACAAACAGGAATCGCACCATCGCCTCGTCGTACAATTTCAGCGGACTGTGAGTGGACGCGGAGGGATTTCTGCACAGATCCGCGTGCAAGTTCGGCAGGTGGCGGCCGACGGACATGTCCGAGTTCAACATTCGTACGCTCAGCACGTCGCGTATTCCGCGATACAGCGCGTGCTGATCGTCGACGCGTCCGTTGACGAGAATGTCATACACCGTGTCGGCTATCAGCTCGAACCGTTTGCCGGTGCTCCGCAGACTCTCTTTCAGCTCCCTGCTCAGTCTCTCGAGCTTGCCCAGGTGCGGGTACAGTCGCGCGAAATAGTGACTCTGTTCTTTTTTGCTCAACGCGACCGGGTGCGTCCTCGACTCGTTATAGAAATACCGATACGCCGTTTCGCATCGACCCGAGCACTCGCCAAACTCGCCGTTCGGCGCGCATTTACAGCGGCCGCCGGTCAACGCCTCGGCCAGAGCCCTAGTCCTGTTCTTCGATCGTATCTCGTGCAGGATGGCATCGATGTACCCGCTCGCCACGGGCACGTGTTTATGCACGAGCGTTTTCGTAAACAGATCGGGCTCATCGTGATCTATCAGGCTGTGCAACGTGTACCGGAAAATGATCAAACCCTCCGCGTCGACGCGGTCCGCGGCACCGTTCGCCAGTGCCGACGCGAACCGCGTCAGCTTCTCTACGAAAAGCATGTCTCGACGCACGGCCGTGTCGTAGCGGCGCAGCACTTCGTGCCGGCTCCATTCTGTAACCGTCAGTTTGCGAGCCAGCTCGCGAAACAAATCGCGTCCTCTGCGTTGCGAGATCGTGTCCGTGATGCGACCCACGGCCCTTTCCATGTTTCTCAAGTCTAGCGTGACGACGCTTTCGGGCAGCGTCGTCGTCGCGTGTTGTTTGCCGTACTGGGCCGCCGGCGTATACAGCGAGCCCTGGAACGTCTTGATCAGTTTTTTGTCCAATTTGCTAGCGTGCAGCATATCCCTGTCCACGTCGATCCAGTCGAACAGCGGCTCCAGTTCCCTCTTGGCGTCGCGTTGCACAACCATCACGTTGTTCAGGGAGGATATCTGTTTCCGTGCCAACTGGAGACGCATGAAAGCGTTGTACAGTTCCGTCACGCTCCGGTCGACGTTCGCTTGACCCGATCCCGCTTCCGTGAACACACCCATGTCCACGTCGATGTCGAGCAAACCCAACACGTCCTCGTCGTCGTCGTCACCCGCAGCCACCGTCGCCGCGTTCCCGGCGTTGGTTCCCTCGGGTTCGGGCTCCGTTAAATCCAGCGTGAAACAGAACAGGCGTCCGTACGCAAAATCTTCGCGTAGCGGAAGAGACATGCTGACCAGGTCGGGGTCCTCGAGAGTCACCTGGAACACGGCGCCTTTGCAACAGTACGTCACGTACAGGAGCAGTTGAAACAGGGCCTTGTCTTCCGTCGACAACGCCGCGAAAGACAGCTCGTCCACTCCCGTGTTGCTCATGCGGTTGCGTGGCAAGGCTAAAAAAACACCCCTCGATCAGTCGGAACGGACACGTGATTGAGCACAGCCGTGTCTCGATCGATGTGAGGCAGGACGTAGCAATCAGAGGTGGCGGTCGAGACCGGAATTTTACCGGCCATCGCGACGCGTCTATCGTCTCACAAGCACCAACGCGTAATCCGCAGCATATAACAGAAGCGCAAACGCTCCTCTACCACCGATATATATAAAGTAGCGCGACCGGCCCACCGGCTATAACAAAACACAAAACGGTCGGTCGGGACTCACATAAACACGGTCGGTCGGGAAGCAGAAACGCGGTCGGTCGGGACTCACATAAACACGGTCGGTCGGGAAGTAGAAACACGGTCGGTCGGGAAGCAGAAACACTGTCGGTCGGGACTCACACAAAAACGGTCGGGAAACAGAAACGTTGTCGGTCGGGACGCACACAAAAACGGTCGGGAAGCAGAAACGCGGTCGGTCGGGACTCACACAAACTGAAAACGATCGGTCGGTGCGAAGTGACAACGGGGGGTAGAAGCTTACAAATACAAAAAGGCGACCGGGTTGTTAATAACGATGTCGTGAGACTCGAAGGCAACTGAGCCGTGTCTAATACGTGTGTTATCGGCACGGAGACCGTCCCGTGCCGC
>JAVCKU010133101.1:0-12737 GCA_032273985.1 Hypsolebias coamazonicus
GATCCAGGTACGTGGCTGAAAATGGAGGAAGACACCGATGAGCTGAGCGGTGATTGGCTGCCTGCCTGGAGCTGTGCTGCGTAAGAGGAGCTGCTTCTGTGATGATGTCAGCTTCCATCGTCTCTGTGCATCCAAACCAGTCACAGCTGGCCTGCTGTGCTTTGTAACTGTTGGATAAATTAGTTTTGTGAGGAGTGTTGTAGGGGTGAGCAGCCATTTTATTTAATACTTTTTTCTGTTTTTGTTAGTTTAGTCAAGATAAGAAACTTGTATTTTGGTTTATTTTGTTTGGGTAATAGAAAATGGCAAGACATACAGTTTGTTTTGTTATTTTCGCCTGGGCTAACCCTGAAGTTTGGTAAGACTCCATCAACTCAACAATAAAAATGAACAATTGTTAATAAACTCACTGTTTAACCACATCCATTGGCTCCGTGGCTGCTCGAGGTGTGCAGACGGTGGAAACGCCCACATCTAATAACCTGTGGCTGTGTTTGCTCAGGCTGTAGCAATGGTGTCCCACGCCTTTCACCCAAGGACCGCTGCAGATAGCAACCAGCTCCATACGAGCCTGAACAGAAAAGTGATTGAAGAAAGTAGATGGATGGATGAATAGATGGACACTGAGATGTATGGATGTATGGACAAACATACGGAAGAATGGATGATGGATACATGGATGGACAGATGGATGAATGATGGATGAACAGACGGATGGATGGATGGACAGACATATGCATTGATAGACAGATGGATTGATGGGCAAATGGATGGATGGAGTGACAGTTGGATGGACAGATAGATGATGGATGGATGAATGGGCTCATGGATGAAGGGATGGATGAATGGAAGGACAGATGGATGGATGGATGGATGGATGGATGGATGGATGGACAGCTTGATTGATGAACAGATGGATGGATAAATGGATTCATGGATGGATGGATGCAAAGCTTTTTCAAGTTGCAAGTGGAGCTAACTGAAGTCGTTCCTACATCAGAGTTCCTGTCCTTTGAGGTGAATGGAACTCAGATGAACATTGTTTATGGGAAACTCCACATGTGTCAATACATTAGCGAGGGTTTTCAGTTTCCATGCACAAGTTGCTGGACTCGTGTTTTAAACTTTTAACATGTTTTAAAAACTAATAATACTTTAATTTTCTCTAAGAGTCACAAAGATTTTGAGACTCTTCTTAGACCCATCTGAAATTACAGTAGTCCCCATCTGTCTCAGCCTAATAAGGTTTTATCCTCGACTGCTTGTTTGCAGGATCTTGTTGTTTCAGTTCTGATCCACGTCTCGTGACTGATGAGAGATGGAGTGTAGATGATATTGAGAGCTTTGCCCTTTGATGCAGATCTTTTTTCAATGGACCAGAGCCTTCACAGGTGTCCATGGCAGGGATGGCACCCTACAACTCTATCCTGACCCCACCGTCTTGAAGTGCTCTGCACCTTCATGGTAGTAATGCAGACTTCAGGGACCTCATCATCAAGCGTCCCACCTACCACCAACGTTGCTTGTCTTCAATTCGAGGACACCCTCACTGTGGACCTGACAGAGTTCCACACCAGCTTGCTGCCTTCTCTAGTCACCTACTGCCCCACCATCTCCACTGAGAAGACATACCATGAGGAGCTGACTGTGACCAGAATCACCAACACCTGCTTTGAGCTGGCCAAGCAGATGGGCAAACATCATCGTGTGCCCTGCAGTCTGTATGAAGTGATGAAGTGTGGAAGGGACCATGACCTTCATAGGTGTACCATGGTGATGGGGCGCACAAAGACGTTAAAACCACCACCAAAACTTAGCCCATCATCTAGTTTATGGGCTGGTGTCCTGTTGGTTTTAAGGTTAGCATCACCGACCAGACACCCACCATTGTTCCTGGAGGAGACCAGGACACGGTGCACAGGGCACTGTGCAAGATGAGCAATTCCACTGCCATCACCAAGGGCTGGATCACACTTGAGCACAAGTTCAACCTGATCTATGCCAAACACAGCTTTGTCCTTGGCGAGGTTGGGGCGAGTTCTCTGAGACTTAGGAGGACATGGCAGCTCAGGAGGAGGATAATGAGGAGGTGGCCATTGACTCCAACCAGGGGAGTGCACAAAGAAAAATAATTCTAATTGGTTGCACATGGATTTGATGGTCGTATTTCACCATCTGATTGGTCGGATCAAAGCAGGCACTGATGAACTCAGTCAGCTGCTCTGTGCTGACAACGGGGTGTTTTGAGTCACTGCTTTCCTTCATACTACTGTCTACGTCCAAAGTCTCCACCTTTAAATCCTCACAGTTCATTTGAGCTATTGTTTTCATAGTAGGTTTTCAAACATGGCAACGATCGTCGTCCATGTTCTCCACTTCAACATTTCACTATTTCACTTCACTGTCTTTACAATTTACGTACTGTAGGTCAAAATCTTTCTGACATCTCCTTACATCTCTATGCCGATGATACAGTTGTTTACTGTCGAGCTAACACAGTTGCTAAGAGTTTCCAGTTTCTACAGCCTGCATTTGACATCATCCACTCAGATTTGTTCCATTTGAAACTGGTACTAAATGCTGACAAAACTAAAGGGATGTTGTTTTCAAACAGGAAGTTGGTGCCAGCAGCTCTTCCTCCTACCTCATTCATACATGGTGTTCCTATTGAGTTTGTGGTTCTGGCAAATGGACTTTTAATTGCTGCACATCTCTTTTTTTAAGCCACATGTTGAAAACTTAATGAAGAAACTGAAACTAAAGCTGGGTTTCTTTTTCAGAAATAGATTTTGCTTGACTCTGAATACCTGGAAACACCTTGTAACTGCTTCCTTCCTACCGACCATTGATTATGGTTACATTATTTACATGAATGCTCCTGCTAGATCCTGCAGGTGTTGGATGCTGTCTATCATGGCGCTCTAAAATTCATAACTGGTTGTAACTACCGTACCATCACTGCACCTGTACTCCTTGGTCAGTTGGTCATCATGCACAGAGGCTCTCACACTGGTTCATCTTAATCTTTAAATCACGTCTTGGTCTGCTGCCTTCTTATGTCTTCTCCCACATGTCACGCCGTCAGTGCAGTTACAACATGCGCTCTCAGACCATCAGTACCTGCAGCGTTCCCTCAGTGCAGACTGAACTTGGACAAAAGACCTTTTCTTACTCTGCTCCTGTTTCCTGGAACACCTTGCATATATAAACAGGTCTCTCTTGAAAATGAGTCCTCGTGACTCAATGAGACTAACCTGTATAATTAAAGACAGAATGAAAAAATATCCACTCCTACTTTATTTGTACTTTACTATCGTCTTCTATTTGGGTGTTTTGGTTTTCCTTTTGATTTTTAATGGGAACATTTGCAAGTTGGACGTGACTGTTGATTGTGAGCCTGTTGTAGAAACCACACGTGGCCAGAGGAGGGCAGAAGGTTCTACTTCTGCACAAACATGAGCAACAGGAGGATTCTGCTCCTTAACAGACTACAACAACTTTCAAATATACTTATTGCACTTTTAGGTTTGGGCATACAAATTTGGGAAAAAGGTCAAAATCTTAACAATCCTTACCAACGTCCTGTGTTTCTTTGGAAAGGTGATTATAGCTCAGATGTGTTGAAGTGAAGATCTTGCGAAGTTGTGAGCAATTAATATCTTACCTGTGGGCACATGACAGTGCTCTCGCTGAACCTCAGTTTATTCTAGTTTAATTCCAACGAGACCAATAAGCTGAGCCTAGAGCTGAGTGGACTCTGCACCTTCAAGATATTAAGAGATCCAATGTTCCTTTCCACAGAACTTCACTCCACATTGTCTGAAATATCCCTTAAAGTTCTTTAACTACCTGCACTTCCTATGTTTGAACATTCCTCAAAAGTTTCCACTTGGTGGAACATTGCTGTGACATCTGAAGCACCCGCCCGTCCTGTCAGTGACATGTGAACTGTGTAGTTGTGAAACTCTCAGGGCTTCGTTGTAAAAGTGATGGACCTCTGTAGGTTTTTCCAGTTTGACAGAGATCACCTTCTCTGCTACCGCTCTGCCCAAACAGGTTCATGCTTTAAAACAAGGTGCCCTCCATGCTTGAGGTGAATGTAGACGTTTGAATTTTAGCCCGAGCCCATCGTACTTCTGCAGTTGTTTCGTCCTGAGTATCTAACATCTGACCTTTAAGATGGCACTTTTCAGCAGCATCTTGAAAATCTCTGAAATGATTTTTACCCAGTACAAGTACATTATCCTAGTACTTTCCCCTAATGTGGATAGGCTACTTTTGAACCAGGCTCACGTTAGTTTGCGCCTCAGTGATCAGAAGAGAGCTTTTGATTTTGCGCCCCAGATCTTACATCTTACAGCATCAGAGCAAAAATCACAGTTTTCTGAAAACTTAGAATAAACATGTTTACATAAACAATTTTAATTAAGCTCAGCCGTCATCTTCATGTATCAAAGGGAAGATTAACTAAAGTTTTTTTTTTTTTTTCATGACAAATTTGTGAACATTTCATCTTAACTGTTGTAGTAGTTTAAAGCTGTTTGGACTGATGAGCTAAAGGCTAATCTGAAACCAAAGTGAAACACCTCCAAACCTTTACAGCTCAACTCAAATGCTATTTTTAAACCATTACATCGTCATCGATCACTAACATGTCAAGATGAAAAGCTTTGGTATTTTTGGAAGCTCAAATAGCAGCAGCAGCTAGCTTTAGCACCATCATAATATTTCTAATAAAATAACTGTCTACATGGAACATGCAATAAAGGTTGAATGAAAAAAAAAATCCCTCCCATGTGGAATGTCTGTGTCACTATGTGCGGGGAGTTTTTTTTTTTTTTTCAATTTCAGGCTCTCTCTCTTCAGCCAGAGATTTTTTTCCCTCCAAGTGTCACTTTAATTACATGTCTGTCTAAACAGGTCTCACTTGCAAATGAGTCTTCGAGGCGCCATGTGATTTTTCTGTATAAAGGTTGAATGAACTGTTAAGAGTTAGCTCAGCTTTTAGGAATTTGTAGGTTTGAGCGTATTTCACCAGTTTTGTCGTCCCTTCACTGGCTCCCTGTTCGTATCAGAATCGATTTTAAAATTCTCCTGTTGACCTTTAAGTGTGTTAATGACCCTCGTATCGCTGAGCTACTTCAACCACATGTTCCTTCTTGGGAGCTGAGATCATCTGACCAGCTGCTTTTGGTTGAAGCTCAGAGGAGATCGGTCTTTTTCAGTCGTGGACCCTAAACTTTGGAACAATCTGCCCCAACATCAGACAGACCACTTCACTTCCTGTTTTTAAATCCCTTTTAAAAACACATCTGTTTTCACTGATTTTTAACACAGTGTGATTTGATTTAGTATTTCATTGTTTTGTGTTTTATGTTTTTATTTAGTTACTTTAAATTACTTTTTGGCTTTTTCTTTAAATTACTGCCATTGATTTTTATTGTTCAGCATTTTGGTAACAGCTGATGTTTTTAAATGTACTTTATAAGTAAATTTGACTTGACTTATATTCACTCCATCTGCAAAAAGGGTACAATGTAGTCACAGTGCTGTTAGGTATCATGGTGAGTAGCACACATAGTGAACATGGACCACTGACAGACTGAGCAGCGAGTTAAAGGTAAAGGCTATGAGACCATTTCCAAGCACCTTGATGTTCCTCTGACTACTGCTGCTCAGATTATTTGGAAGTTTAAGGTCCAAAGGACCGAAGAAAACCTTTCTGGAAGTTTCCACAAGAGGAAAACTGACAAACTGAAGAGATGGATTATATGCACGGTAACCGCAGAGCCTGGAGCAACTTCCACAGAGGTTATGGTTTAACTTTAAGGTCAAGGTACATCCGAGTCAGATTACACCTTCAGTCACTGTTTGAGTCAAAGGGACATGAAGGAAGACGACTGAGGAGGACTACAAACCATAGAAAGCTGCAATGCCAAACTGCATATTGTCAAGCCACAAAGCTTTTGGTAGAAGTTTCTTTGTATAGCTGAGACAAACAGGAGCTGTTTGGTAACAAGTCTCATCAGTTCTAAATTGACCAAAAATGATACTTAGAAAGAAAAGAACCCTGTGGGGAATCATGGAGGAGTCTCGGCTCTGTTCTGGAGCTGCTGTATCTCTGCAGGGTGCAGTGAACTCTCACAACTATCAAGGCATTCTGGAGTAAAAAGCTTGGTGTCTCGTGCCTCCAACAGGATAATGACTCAATACACACAGCTAAAAACACCCAAGAATGTCTCAGAACCAACCACTGGACTGTTCTGAAGTGGCCTTCTGTCTGATCCACAGTAAATCCTGTTGAACACCTGGAAGGAGCTGAAACATGGCTGTGACTGTCTCGCTGTTACTGATTGTTAAATTGATTGACTAACAGGGGGCTCAGCCCTGGTAGCAGTCATGACGCTCTTTTTACGAGCTACAGATCGTCTTCTGGACATACAGGCAGGCCTGTAATAATGCTACAGAATTAAATAGAAGACATATGATGGATGTTTTTATAAGCATATTTATCAGTCTTTTTGATAAACTCATTTTTAATCCAATGCAAATCTTAACCCCACCCACAACCTCCTGCCTGACCTCTTCTTGACTGCCTGTTGTTCAGATATTTGACCCCCAGGTACTTAAACTCGGGCTCTGTAACCTGTCTCCCCCTCATGTGTGGATTCTGTCTTGTGTCCACTAACTTTCATCTCTCTTCTTTCCAGAGCATACTTCACCTCACCAGTCTCTACCTACTCTCTTCTTTCACTACAAACAGGACTGGACCAAGCCTCCATGGGGCGCTAAGCAAAATTTAGTTTGGGGCCCTCTATTTCTGCTAATAATGTGTAATCATGGTCAGATGATCAGATCAGTCACCCACCTAACATGTTTACATTATCCTATATGTATCATAATGGTACTAAAAGTAACAAAAGAAAAACAAAAACACCCGTATGCAATGTATTTTACAGCAAAAGTGTCATATTATCTTTGGCTCCAAAGAACTGCAGCAGTAATGTTCAAAATTATTTGTAGTGCAAGATCAACAACAAACAGATAAAATAACTTAGATGCATAAAAATAAATTAAACTGTGCAAAACCAGACAAAACAGAACAAAATAAGAAATAAAATATCAAAGAAATACTTCAATAATGTAAATGAACCATTACTTGAAACCACGTAAAATGGTTTAAAAACATTTAAAAGTTTCATAATTGGTTCTTAAAACTATGTAACATATGCAATAATTTGCAAAAGCTGAACTTAAAATATTAAATAGAATCATATAGAAATCATTACTAAAAAATCTTAAATTCCACTTAGGGGGCCCCCTTGTGGCCCCCATGTCCTAAGCAGCCGCTAAGTTTTCTTATGCCTTGGACTGGTCCTTGCTACAAATGTTGTCTGCAAACACCACAGTCCATGAAGACTTCTGTCTGACCTCATCTGTTAACCTGCCCATTACTGCAAAGAGGGGTCTTAGATCCCACGCCCACTTTGAACCAGTTTGCCACTCATACTGCACATCTCACCACTCTCACTTTCCTTGTACACGTCTTACACTATCCTCACCTACTTTTCTGCCATACCTGACTTCCATATCCTGTACCATCATTTCTCTCTCAACAGTCCATTATTTAGTTCCTAACTTTTTATATATCCCATGAAAACACTCCCCACTATTAAAAAGCAAAACAAAACAAACAAACAAGCAAACAAACAAAGAAACAAACAACAATAAAACAAATTAAATCTTCTGACAATACTATGAACTATGAATATTAGAAATTAAAAATGTTCTGGCAATTTTCTATTGAGCAACATTATTCTGAGATTGTTGCTCTATTTTTAGTAGACCGGTGAACCTTTGTCCATTGTTACTTTTAAGAGTTTCAGCCTCTCTAAAATGTTATTTTATTCCCTAGTCATCTTACTAACCTGTTGCTGATGACCCTAATTCAAGTGTGAGGGTGTGTTCCAACTATCGTGGGATCAAACTTCTCACCCACCGCAAGAAAGTTTACTCCAGGGTGTTGGAAGGGAGACTTGATCCGAGACCGATTGTGGAACCTCGGATTCAGGAGCAGCAGCACAGCTTCCATTCTGGTCGTGGACCAGTGGACCAGTGGACCAGTGGACCAGATCTGTATCCTAGGTGAGCTGCTAAGGGTGTCATGGGTGTTTGCTTCTCCAATCTAAATGTGTTTTGTGGATTCTGTAGGAGGTGTTGCAGACTATGGGGTGCCTCGGATGCTTTTAAAAGATATCCAGCATCTGTGCAACCAAAGCAGGAGCTGTGTCCACATTCTTGGCACAAAGTTGAGCTTGCTCCTAGGTTGGACTCTGCCAGGGCTTTCCCTTATCTCTGATCTTATTTGTGGTGTTCATGGACAGGATCCTGAGATGCAGACAGGGAGAGAAGGGTGTCTGGCTTGGGAACCTCAAGGTCTCATCTCTGCTTTATGTGGATGATGTGGCTCTGTTGCCATCTTCAGGTCAAGACTCTCAACATGCAGGGTCACAGCCAAGTGTGAAGGAGTTGGATTGAGAGTCAGTTCCTCCAAGTGTGAAGCCATGGTTCTCGAGTGGAAACGGTTGGGATCTTTGCCTCAGGTGGAGGAGTTCAATTATCTGGGCGTCTTGCTCACAAATGATGGTAGGATGATGGATTGATGGATCATGGCCTCATCCTCAGTAATGAGGGTGTTGCTTCTGTCAGTCATGGTGAAGAAAGAGCTTTACAGGTCTGTCTACAATCTGACCCTCATCTATGGTCATGAGTTTGGATCATGAATGAAAGAACGAGATCCTGGATACAGGCGGCCAAAATGAGCTTCCTTTGCAGGGTGGCCGGGCTTAGCCTTAGAGTTATGGGTGAGGAGCTCCATCTTGTGGGGGGAGATCCCCTGCTCCTCCACATCGTAAGGAGTCAATTGAGGTGGTTCTGGTATCTAATGCCTCCTGGACCCCTCCTTTTGGAGGTTTTTCAGGCACGTCCCACTGGTTGGAGGCCCCGGGGAAGATCCAGAAGTCGCTGAAAGGATTGTGTATCTTCTCTGACCTGTGAACACCTCGGCGTCCACCAGAACGAACCGGAAAGTGTAACTGGGGAGAGGGCTGTCTGAGTTTCTCTCTTGGACCTGCTGCTTCTGTGACATGATTAAATGTTAGAAGATGGATGGATAGCTCTTAAGTCCTCTTTTAGCTGTTTCTTACTTGTTTAAAATATTTTGTTGCCCATGTCTCAATTTTTTAAGATGTTTTGCTACCATCAGATTTAACTTTACCTTATTTCTTATCCCAAATGATAGAATTTCTTAGTTTCAACATTTAAAATGTTTATTGTGTTTCATTTTAAATCAAACATAAGCTGATGAAATTTGTAAATCATTGAATTCTAGTTTTACTTACATTAAACATCCCAACATTTCTGAAGAGGAGTTGCATATGATTTAGAAAAGGTGCATGTTAACATATTATTGTGACAAATATGACCTCTTATTATGCTCTCCAGCTAATAAAAGCTCTTTGGAATCATCTAATAGATGCTAAAAGAACATTAGCTCATTACAAAATCAAACATTCTTGTTCAGATGTCAGGGCAGAGGTCTGGAACTTGTGGCTCTGGAGCCATTTGTGGCTCTGTAGTCGCTCTGCAGCAGCTCTGTAGTTGCTCTGTAGTTGCTCTGCAGCAGCTCTGTAGTCGCGCTGCACCAGCAACTCAGTAGCTGCTCTGCAGCAGCTTGGTAGTTGCTCTGTAGCAGCTCAGTAGTTGCTCTGCAGCAGCTCGGTAGTTGCTCTGTAGCAGCTCAGTAATTGTTCTGTGGTTGCGCTGCAGCAGCTCTGCAGCAGCTTTGTAGTTGCTCTGTAGCAACTCTAGTTGCTCTGCAGTAACTCAGTAGTTGCTCTGCAGCAGCTGAGTAGTTGCTCTGCAGCAGATCTATAGTCGTTCTGTGGTTGCTCTTCTGTAGCTCTGTAGCAGCTCTAGTTGCTCTGCAGTAATTCGGTAGTTGCTCTGCAGCAGCTCAGTAGTTGCTCTGCAGCAGCTCAGTAGTTGCTCTGCAGCAGTTCTGTAGTCGTTCTGTGGTTGCTCTGCTGTAGCTCTGTAGCAGCTCTAGTTGCTCTGCAGCAGCTCTGTAGTACAGTAGTCCTGCAACAGCTCTGTAGTTGCTCTGTAGTTACTCTGCAACAGCTTTGTAGTCGCTCTGTGGTTGTTCTGCAGCAGCTTTATAGTTGCTCTGCAGCAGCTCTGTAGTCGCTCTGTAGTAGTTCTATAGTCACACTGCAGCAGCTATGCATCAGCTCTGTAGTTGCTACGCAGTATCTCTTTAGTCACTCTGCAGCAGCTCTGTAGTTGCACTGCATCAGTTCTGTAGTTGCTCTGCATCAGCACTGTAGTTGCTTTGCATCAACTCTGTAGTCACTCTGCAGCAGCTCTGTAATTGCTCTGCAACAGCTCTGTATTTGCTCTGCATCAGCTCTGTGATTGCTTTGCTGCAGCTCTGTAATTGCTCTGTAGTTGCTCTGTTGCAGCTCTGTAGTTGCTCTACACCAGCGCTGTAGTTGCTCTGCAGAAAATCTGTAGTTGCTCTGCAGCAATTCTGTAGTCGCTCTGTGGTTGTTTTGCTGCAGCCTGTAGTTGCTCTGTGGTTGCTCTGCAGAAGGTCTGCAGTAGGTCTGCATAAGCTCTATAGTTGCTCTGCAGCAGCTCTGTAGTCGCTCTGCAGTAGTTCTGTAGTCATTCTACAGAAGCTCTGTAGTCGCTTTGCAGCAGCTCTGTATTTTCTCTGCAGCATCTCTGTAGTCACCCTGGAGCAGTTATTTAACTGTTCTGCAGCAGCTCTATAGTCGCTCTGCAAAAGCTCTGTAGTCACTCTGCATCAGCTCTTTAGTTGCTCTGCAGCAGCTCTGTAGTTGCTCTGCAGCTGCTCTTTAGTTGCTTTGCAGCAGCTCTTTCAGGATTTCATGAAAACATAAAACTGAATTTTATTGGTTGTTATAGAATAAACAAAGGTTTAAGTGGTTTTCCTGTCATTTCTTGTACAAACGTGACTGTAGAAGTAATACAAGAAACAAAACATACTCCCTTTAACTTTATTTCTTCAAAGTTAGATATGTATTTCTTCTACAATTACTACAATTAAGAACATTATATAGACCTGCATATAGTTCTGTTTTATTTTTTTATTTTTTTATTGGTAAAACTACTTTTTCCCTTTGTTACAAGAATTTGGTTATTGGGGACTGCCATGCAAATGCATGACAGGCTTCTATTATTCTACACCTTGGAAGTGTGTCTACATTTCTATCTCTGTTGATGCGACCTGAACCACAATGTCTACCCCCACAAAAGTTATATCAAAACGACCAGCCCGGCAAGGAAAGCAGTGCATTATCCAGTGCATGGACGGCACCTATTATTAACTATTATCATTTATTATTATTAATTAGTAATAATGATACTACCTAACATTAATTATAAATATTAATAATTATAAATATTAATAATTATTATTTATTAATAGTGATTATAAATACAATTATATTTTAGTAATAATCTTTATTAATAATTATGAATACTGATAATTAGTATTGTTAATATTAATGTTAAATTTTAATAATAATGTAATAATAAATAGGCAGTCCCTGTCAAAGTTTCTTCAGGAAATTTCTAGTATCTGTTTACAATGTAGCTGTTTTTGTTTCGTTTTTATATCGTTTCTTCTATTTACTTTTTCATTTTATATTCTTTTTACATAATTATCTATTGCTGTCTGGACATCATTTGTGTTCTTTGTTTAAATCAGGTCTCTCTCGTAATCGAGTCCTCGAGGCTCAATGAGACTAACCTGTAGAAAGAAAGGCTGAATGACAAAAAGAAAAAATGGACACCTTTAATTTGAAGGGGCAAATTAAACAAAGAGTTTAGTAGAAACAAACTTTCTTAAACTGAATGCCAACACTTTGATTTTAACATTTGCTTGTCGCTGTGTGAAAAACTAGATATAAATAAAGGTTGAATGAATGAAAATAAAATGCTTAATTTAATTTCCAGTCCATGTTATTTTAAGAAAAGTACTTTCATTGAATTTTGTCCTAACTTTAGATTGAAAATGTTCTGGATGTGACCTGCTGCATGGGAGGACTGGTTTCACACTGGTTTCACACTGGTTTCACACTGGATTATTGGTTTTATTTATAATTTTTAATAAACTATATGTTCATGTTTTTAACATCTAAATGCTCAAAGCAGTGTTTGTTTGTTTGTGTGTTTACAGGTTCTGGTAAACATCTGGAGGACTCAGACAAAGAGCTCAACCACAGACATGAACCAGGGGGCGGGGCTCCAGCTCCGCCCCCCCGCTTTCAGCACGAGCCATTTACGAGCTGGGCCAGCGGTGGAGCGCGCGGCCGCGTGCACGTGCTCCCTCCCTCCCTCCCTCCCTCCCCACCACGCGCAGAAAAATACATACACCCGGAGAACGCGCGGACCTTTGCAACGCACGGTCCTTCACGCGCAGCTTTCTTGCTCCGTCCGACGCCCCCCCCCCCCCACTCCCCCCCGCTTTCGAGCAGCAGCGCGGGCCGGTTCGGTTCGTGAGGGGAGACCGAGCATCGGACCTGGGCCGGCTGGTACCGGAGCCTCGAACCGTGCACTTTCCGTCGAAGCGGGAGCCGGAGGAAGGGACGGCGGGGGGGGGGGGGGGGGGAACCCGGAAAGCAACCCACCAACCCGGGGTAAAATAC
>JAVCKU010133106.1:0-12736 GCA_032273985.1 Hypsolebias coamazonicus
AAATTGAGGTTGCTGATTGGTCATTTGCTAACACACCTACTGGATTGATCGACAGGTTGCCAAAAAAAAAAAAAGCCATTAAACCAGATCAAGGATGAAGAAGGGAAATTTCATGCATTGGTGTTGCATACAAAGCAGTCCGTCGCCGGGCAGTTTATAGTGCGACACAGAGTACACGTACACGGTTGTAAAAACTTAAGCTTTGCATGGACATGCCTGTGGGAATCTGCTTCAACTCTAATCCGGTACGCGTGGACCTCCGCGGACCCACCTATGTGCAAGTATACTGGAGGCTTTAGGGTGGACCAGCCTCTGTCTGAGAGTCATGTTGGTTTTGAAATGTTTTGAGATGTTGTGTTTGGAGAAAATCCTTCTGAGTTTCTCAGATACTCCAGCAACATAAGGAATGACAATGTTTTTCTCTCTTTTTTTTCCTGTTTTTGTGTTTTGTAGATTTCCTCACTAACTTGACAAAGGCCCAGTTAGGATATCCACATGTTTGGAAAGCTTCTTGGATGTGTTTTTGTTCATGTTCCATTCCGTCTGTCTTTGTGGGGATGTGTTCAGCTGATGCTGTAGAGTTTTGATGACAGAGAGTTTGTGCCCCAGTGGGTTGTGAGAGTCAAACAGAAGATTCTGATCTGTGTAGACTGGTTTCTTGCTGACTACAGGAAAACTACTACTATAGTTGGATTGAGGACAGAGGATTATGAGCAGAGAATGAGATGGAGGGGGATGACTCGCTCTGGCGACCACTGAAGATGGAACAACTTAAAGAAGAAAGATTTAGACTCTGGTAGAAAAAGCTGCTAAGATCTTGGGTCCTCATAGACCTATATACCTTATATTTTCTCCTCAAGTGCAAGTGTTGTAAGGTTGAAGGGGTGCTGGGGTCGAGATTAGCCAAGGTCGACTTGTGTCGTCTTTGACCCTCGTAATAACTTGTTGCAGTTCTAGTTTATGCTGTTTATGAATAAGAAAAAGACAGATACTTTGGAGATGGGTTTAAATTGAGCCTTCAGTCACCTCTAGCTCAGTTTGAGACATGTCTCAGAAGTCCATTTTTGACAAGCTTTCTACACCAAGTTCACAGCACCATTTAACAGCTGATTACATAAATGAGCAACAGAAACAAAACAATCAAAAAGTACCCACTGGTTAACATATGATTTCAGCTGATTCACTGGCATTATTCATCACATTCAGAGCTTGGGATCATCACAGCTTGATTCTGTTTACAACAGTTGGCTTGACCTCTGGATCTCAGACTGATGTGGCTCATTTCAAATGTGAAGCCACTTCATAACCTGGGCTACAAATGTGCAGACAAAGATCCTCCCCAAGCAAAAAGGGCACACCTTATCACAAAAACATGGAACACAAATCAGAATACATCACAATCTGGCCAAAGCAAAAGCAGCTCGGAACAGGACTGAGGTCAGCTTAGAGATTGTTATCCAGTAGATTGACAAAAGTACTCTTGAGTGTAGATATTTTCTTCCCAGCAGACATGAATGTTGAGTATAAAAAAGAGAAATTTAACTTTTTTCTCTCACTGTTATATCTGTCTCCTTCTCTCTTTAGCTCTTCCTAAGAAGCCAGCCTTCCTCGGTGTGGTAGAGACCACAGCCACAAGTGTCACCCTGACGTGGGAATCTGGGAATTCTGAGCCTGTGTCCTACTTTTTGGTTCAGTACCGAGAAAAACAGTCGGCCAATGGATTCCAAGAAGTAGATGGAGTTGCCTCAACTCGATACAGCATTGGTGGCCTAAGCCCTTTCTTTGAATATGAGTTTCGTGTCTTGGCTGTCAATAATGTTGGTCGGGGGCCTCCCAGTAATATTGTGGAAACCCGAACAGGTGAGCAGGCTCCTTCATCACCACCTCTTCAGATACAGGCTCGCCTGCTGAGCTCCACTACCATCCTGATGCAGTGGGAACCTCCAGAAGAGCCCAATGGTCAGATTCTGGGATATCGGATCTACTATAGCTCTGAAGCAACTTCAAACCCCTTCAGTCAGTGGCAGCTACACAACACTAATGACAGCAAGTTCACCACCATCTCAGATCTGACACCAGATATGACATATAGTCTGAGGATGCTAGGCTTCACCTCAGTGGGAGATGGACCACTCTCTGATGTTCTGCAGATCAAAACACTGCTAGGAGGTGAGAAAATGTTCAGTATGTCTCTGTCTTGCAACTCTTTACTTTTCTGTACAAGGTATACTTTCTGCTAGATTGTTTGCATATGGACTCTTGGTTGGTCTCCTTTCACATTAATATAAAAACACAACAAATTTTGAACAATTATTTCCTTATTGTTTATCCTGTATTTATTTGCTTTTTATCACTGATTCAGTTAAATATTTCTTGAAATAACAACTGAATGAATAAGAAAGATGGTGGACTTGGTTGAACATTTTGTTGCTGCAGCTTTAGCAGTAATCCGTGCCAACAAGTGCTTTCTGAACTTCACCAAGAGACATCCACATTGTCCAACAGGTTTTTAGACCACTCCTCCAGGACAAACTGCTCTAAATAACCCAGGTCTGAAGAACGGTGATGGGGCATGTTTCAGATTTAATCACAAATATTCAACAAGATCTGGGCTTATGAAGGTTAATTTACAAACAGTCCAGTGTTTTCTTTTTCTCATCATTAATGATTTCAGCTGTAAGGTTTGGGTCATGGTATCGGACTCATGTCATGACCTGAGACTAAGTAGGAACTTTCTGACAATGTCCATATTTTTACACACTTTTCCAGCAGGGTCATGGGGGAGCTGGTGCGTATGTCCAGCAGACATTTTGTGATAGGCAGGTTACACCTGAGCAGGTTACACATCTAGCACAGGGCCAATTTTCTGACACTGGGCCAAATGTTTCACTCCAGGAAGCCGACTTCATTGCACCTTCATAGATTTAAGGTTTCTAGTGCCAGATGCCACAAAGCAACCTAAAAAAATGGAGTCCCTCAATTTTCACAGTAGATATGGTGTTATTTTCTTTAAAAACTTTAAAAAAAAAAAGGAAAGAAAAGAAAAGAAAAGAAAAAAAAAACCCTTCTATAAGCATAAAGCTGCTCTAACTTGATCCAGTGAGCTCCAGTTTGGTCTCATCAGTTCCAGAAATGTAGAATCATCAGGTCTCTCTTGTAAATAAGTCCCCTAGGCTCAATGGGATTAACCTGTCTAAATAAAGGTTGAATGAATGAAAAAAATACCTTTGTCATTGCACCTGAGTACAATGAAATTTGGATTTGCTTCCCAGAGCAAAAGTAAAAACAGTGTAATATAAAACAAAGCAATATATATACAGTATATATAAAAAGTATAAAAGGTCATTCTTACAGATTTTAAACACTCCAAATGTGCAACACAAGCACTATTACACTAGTTGTCCCTTATTGCACTTATTCAGTTCTTATTTAAGTTTTTGTTAAGTTCAGTAACGGCTGACGGATAATTTTATTGGTGAGGGATCTTGCATTAGCAAGAAAAAGGCTGGGAAGTAGTAGTTTATGAAGCAGCCTCCTTAATTTTACAAGCACACTGGCCCTGCAGCTCCACTTTAGCTTTCTTTCTCTGCGCCGCCTCCATCACTTCCCCTGCCGGGATCACACATCACGGTGATCCGGGACTCATCGCAATCTCGGGTGGGATGTTGTAATACTGTGCCCACAAATAACGCTGATCCTAAGAAGAGCGTGCCAGTTGTAGCAATTTTCCACCTCAAGAACGCACATTGAACAAAAAGCACACAAATACAAAAAAACCAAAATACCACCGTCCAGGAAAGCAATGAGCCGCTGCATTGCTATGTACATCTTGGTTTTAAAAAAGAAAAACCTCTCTGAAAAGTTTCTGCTCAACATTCTCATTAATTCATGCTGATTTTGTGTTTTTATGTCTGACATGGAGCCTCCTGGGTCTTCTCCCATCATTATGATTCAAAATGTGATGGATGATGGGACCAGAAAGTCAAGAAATTTGATCTCTGAGTTAAGCTTGAGTGGTTTTAGATGGTTTCTTTGTCTAATTTACTTCTCCATTTCCTTTTGCATCCACATCCTGGGAGGTTGTCTACAGAAGCCTTGTCAGCTGTGATCAGATGAACAAGAAGCTGCTTGGAGGTGGTCTTCCTGCCTTTATCTTCAACATGGAGATCTTTAACCTTCTTTCTGACCTCCTTACTTCTCTTTGATCCATGTTCAAGGAGGCTGACAGAATCAAAAACATAGAGGCTGTTTGTGCTTTGCTCCATATTCATTGTAGATAGATAGATACTTTATTGATCCCAACGGAAATTATGTGGCAGTCTGTAGCTCCAATTCATACAAACAATGAGATAAAAAAACACCAGATTAAAAAAAGGAGTATTAAAAAATAAAATAAATAAAACAACACTAAAAGAGGAGATCAAGCAACAACTATGTTCGGGGACATAACCAGCTAGCTTATCTTGTTCCTGCCAGGAGTGGTCGAACTATACGGCCTAATGGCACGAAGAACAAATGAGCTCTTTAGCCTCTCAGTAGAGCACGTCAGTGAATGGAATCTGGTGCTCCCTGAACTTTGAGAGAGGACCAAGTTCAAGGGATGGTCCTGATTGGACATGATCACCCTGATCTTGAAGCTCCTCCTCTGCTCCACCACCTTCTACAGAGAGTCAAGGCCCAGTCCCACCTAGAGCC
Source organism: Hypsolebias coamazonicus (assembly GCA_032273985.1). Taxonomy (NCBI): domain Eukaryota; kingdom Metazoa; phylum Chordata; class Actinopteri; order Cyprinodontiformes; family Rivulidae; genus Hypsolebias; species Hypsolebias coamazonicus. The sequence goes on from JAVCKU010133106.1 coordinate 4,696, forward strand.
TGCCTTCTTAATGAGACGATTCATCCTTAAGATGCCCTTCTTCTTAGTGCTTCTACCCCCCAACACACAACATCCAAAAAAAGTACACTGGACACAATGGCCAACATGTACAATAACTTAGAGCAGACCCTGAAAGAAGCCATGCAGCCTTCTGAGAAAGTACATCCTGCTCTCCCCTTCTTGTACACAGCATCCATGTTTGGATTCCAGTTCATCCTGTTGTCCAGGTTTAGCTCCAGATACTTATAGGTTGAGACCACTTCAATCTCCGATCCATCAGTAATGATGGGCTGCAGAAGGGCTGGTGCTCTGCAGAAATCCAGCACTGCCTCTTTGGTTTTAGTGGCATTCAGCAAAAGCTGGTTCTGATGGAACCACCCAACAAAGTCCTTCACCAGGCCCCTGTACCCCCCTTCTCACCCTCCCTAACACATGCCACAATTGCAGTGTCACCAGAGAACTTCTGCATGTGGCATGTGTGGTAGACAAAACCAAATGACCCAGAGGATGAGCTACTTGCTTTTCTCCCTCTACACTACGGACTGCAATCCCACCATTGCTGGTGAGACACCTTAACTGGTTCATAAAAAACAGCGATTAAAAACTTCTCAGGTTTTCCACAGTCAGACAATCAACTGAGAATCATGTTGTTGAGTCCCACTTAACATTTATTTTACTAAAGTGAAAGTATGAGCATCCCTCCCTTGAGTTTCACACACCTGTTACATTATCTGTTAGCACATGGAGTATGTGTTGAGGACCTAATACTGCCACACCAAATTTTAGGTCAGTATTTGTCAAATTGATTGACAAAGATACTTTTTTTGTTTTGTTTACTAAGATCACTTTGAAACTTAGACTCTGAGGACTAACTGATCACACAAGATCTATGTTTAAGTCTTTGTCTTGAAAAACTGGCGTTAGCTCTGTTAGGAAAATATTTCCTGAACCACTGGAATCATAAACTTTCAGAAAAGTCATCTGAAACTGCTTTTTGGACCCAACCAAATTCAAGATGGCTGCCACAGCTAATTGACTTTACACACAACTGGCTACAAATCAACCAGTTTCACACAGATATTAAGTAATGTTTGGTGTGGTAAGAGCTTTATTATTTTCAGACCTCCCTTTGTTCATTTGCATTGTGGGAGAAGTAGAATATTTAATGTGATTCTGTTAGAACGGTGCCAGTTCCAACAAATTCATTGTCCTCCTGAATGTTCTGATTGGTCACTGCCTGGTTCTTCTCAGTTCCATCACAGCCATCTGGGTTGGAGGCCGAAGCAGAACTGGACACACGTGTAATGCTGTCCTGGCTCTGGCCCGTCCAAGACCCCATTATTAGTTATGAACTACTTTACTGGGAGGCCACCAATCCTGCAGAAAAGGTAAACCCCACCCAATTCTTCCTCTTCTGTAAAGAGATAATCGGAAAATTTTAAAGTGAAGTTATGTCAATAACACCAAGTTTCACTTGTATTCATATTGTTCCTGGGTAAAACTGCCATTTCCCATTTACTCATAAGTACACAAAATTAATAAAAATCCATGTCAAAAACTAGCACTTGTGGTTTCACAGTGGATTTTAAATTGGTATTATTTTAATGTAACGCCAGTTACAATTGAATTTCAAGTTAAGGAACTTTGCCAAAATTGTAGTCTTAAAGTTTTTGTTTTAAAAATGAAAATAATTTTTAACAAAGCAAAAAAAGATTATATAATGTGAAAACATTTATTTGATTTGAACTTTGCAACGTCTAGATCAAGCAAGACATATCCAGAGATTGCTCAAATTTACTTAAGTTTGAAATGGTTGAAAATGTTATGTTGCACTTGAAGGGATAGGGCCGGGGGGTGTATGCTCATTAGGGAGATAATTTATTTGCTGAATGTTGAAAAGAAGCAAATGTACTGTCCATATTTATATAGACATATTTATTGTGTTTTTTGAGAAACATTTGTTTCAGAAATTGAAGAAAAGGTGCTTTTTTCTCCACTCTGTACTCTATCTCTGGTAAAAATTTGATGACTATTTGACATAACGTCATTTCAAAAACAACCAGATTATCCCTTTACATGTATTTGCGTGTTTCCTTAAATGAAAAGTTTTGTTATATATTTAGATTAAATATATCTATAAGCACTTTGGGAACAGTTTCTGTTTCAAACGGGCTAATAAATTTGATGACTTGACTCAACTATAACTAATATTATATATCTAGAAATATATAGATTAGATTAGATTATAGATTTAGTAATGATTTACATGAACCTAAACTTTTCCTCAACATTTTTAGCTAATAACTTATGATTTATTTTTTCCATCTCTCGACAGCATCGTGTCACTTTGAGTGCAGCAGGTTCCTATGCTGTTGATGGTCTAAAGCCAGACACTCAGTACTCATTTTCTCTAGCGGCCCGATCTGCAAGGGGTTTGGGAGTCTTTACTCAGCCGGTTGAAGCCAGGACCACCCAGTCCAGTGAGTATCACACCATTCATAATCACTCACTTAGCCTTAGAGATTAAAATTTGAAGGTAGTCAACATTCTATACAAATGGACTGTCCTTATATGGGGTGCCATATATAAAATTACAAAGTCAAAAATTAACAGCAATATTTTGGTTTATTTAGCCTTTACTAAGAAAAAAAAGTTTTTTTCAAGGTCATATTTTCACCATGTTATTCATACATTTATAAATGTCATAGGTCCAAACTAAATACTTAATTAACAAGCTAAATATTAAGTTTACAAACTAAATACTTAACTTGCAAGTTAAATATTTAGTTAGTAAACTAAATATTTGGGTGTAAATTAAATATTTAATTTCCGATCTAAATATTTATTGTTCATGCTAATTATTTAATTTCCAAACTAAACATTTAATTTCAAAACTAAATATTTAATTTGCTAACTATTTAACTCTCACCTAAATATTTAACTTGCAAGACATGCAAATTCATTGCCGAAAAGAGGAAGCAAACTATCAAAATAAAAGCCAAACCCATGTGACATAACATTCGGAGCAGAACCGGCTCTATTTCCATTCGTGTAGGCTCACACTGGACCGCGTTCGAAAGATGGAAGGCCCTATTTACATGGACACGGCAGGGGGTGGGGTAGGTTTTATTGGATGTTGATTTGAGGAAAAGAGCTGCAATGACACGGAGCATTTTCTGTGTGGACTGTACACCCAGGTTTTTAGGATCCAGGACTGTACCCAAGTCTAGGAGAGTCTGCACATTGGAGCTTTTCTTTGGATCAAACCTGGTCCTTCACGCCTTTAAAAATACAAACAGTAAACACTGTCGTGTTGCATCACCAGTTCCAGTTCCAGCTGCCCCTACAAATTCACTTTCTGTTTTTACTCTCCCCTCAATCAGACATCTCCAAATTAATTCAAAAATCAAATTCTTCAACCTGTCAATTAGATCCCCTTCAAACTGCTCTTGTTAAAGCTACTCTTCCCTCTCTGTCCCCTTTCATCACAGATATTATACATTCTTCTCTTACCACTGGTGTTGTTTCCCTTGCTCTCAAAACAGCTGCTGTAACTCCAATACTGTACTAAAAAAACCTGGTTTAGATCCCAATAATCTAAATAATTTTTGCCCCATTTCAAATTTTCCATTCATCTCCAAAATTCTTGAAAAAACAGTAGCTGCTCAACTTTATGCTCATCTGTTTTACAATAATTTATATGAACAATTTCAATCTGGTTTCTGTCCACTCCACAGTTCTGAAACAGCAGTCATTAAAATCACCAATGACCTTCTCCTTGCTGCTGATTCTGGTGTATTATCCATACTCCTTCTGCTTGATCTGACTGTGGCCTTTGACACAATTTCACACAACATTCTTCTGGACAGACGTTCATCTCATGGCATTGTAAATAGACCTCTCAAGTGGTTCCATTCTTACCTTTCAGGCTGCACTCAGTTTGTTCAGTTAAAACCATCCATGTCTCATCCTGTTTCTGTTACCTCAGGTGTTCCACAGGGCTCTGTCCTGGGACATTTGTTGTTTATCATTTACCTTCTTCCCCTTGGTTACATTGTTCACAAACAACATATTCAGTTTCACTGCTACGCGGATGACACCCAACTCTATCTCTCAACTGAACCTAACTCTACACTTCCACCTTCTTCCCTCACTGATTGTCTCCTTGAAATAAAACACTGGTTCACTTTCAACTTTCTTAAACTAAATTGCAATAAAACAGAACTTCTTTTAACTGGCTCTAAATCAATACTAAATAAACTTCATAGATTTCCATTCTGGTTGATAACTCTTCCATCTTTCCCTCCCATCAGGTTAAGAGTCTGGGTGTCATCCTTGATAGCACCCTCTCCTTCTCCTCCCATGTCAATAATATCACTCGGTCAGCTTACTTTCATCTTCGAAATATTAATCGTCTTCGTCCTTCCCTCACTCCTCACTCCACTGCTGTTCTGGTCCACACTCTGGTCACCTCTCGTTTAGATTATTGTAATTCTCTTCTTTTTGGCTTACCTCAGAAAACCCTCCATAAACTACAACTGGTTCAAAATTCAGCTGCCCGTATCATTACACGGACCCCCTCAATCCATCACATCACACCTGTTTTACAACAGCTTCATTGGCTTCCCATCCCATATCGCATCAATTACAAAATACTCCTCCTTACCTTCAAAGCTGTCCACAACCTTGCTCCTTCATACCTATCGGACCTTGTCCACATTGCTACACCTGTTCGAACACTCAGATCCTCTTCTTCTATTCAGCTCATAGTTCCCCTTGCCCGTCTTGTTACTATGGGGAGCAGAGCATTCAGCTGCTCTGCTCCCCAGCTCTGGAACTCACTCCCACCTGATATTCGCAACACAGACTCACTGCCACATTTCAAAGTCAAACTAAAAACTCATCTGTTTAAAGTAGCCTATGCTCTGTGATTACAACTGCACTGTCTTATTTTAATTCTATTTTACTTGTTTTTACTGTGTGTATAATATTATGTTTGTTTTTATGTTTGACAATGTAAGGTGACCTTGAGTGCCAAGAAAGGTGCCTACAATAAAATGTATTATTATTATTATTATTATTATTATTATTAGCTAACTGTTCGTAAGATGTATTCAAGACATGAGCTCTAATTTCACCAACAAGTTTTAAAGACTGCTCCCAGTGGAAAATGTCTGAAAAATCTCAAGAAGCCATCTGTACGAGATGCCCAAACCACTTCTGCTAGCTTCTGTTGCAGGGGAGCTGTGACTTTGCTCAAACATTTATGCTGCGTGTGCTTTAGTTCCCTTTCTTTTGGTTACTGCTCTTAGCTCATAGCAGAAGGTTTGAACATAGATTGACTTCAGTCGATGCCATCACCTTTCAAATCAGGTCTCTCTTCACCGAACAGACCGGTACAACGTTTAGCAGATGCTGCTCCGATCTGCTTAGAGGTCACTACCCCACTTGTGAGCAATTACAGAGAATGGCACTAGGGGTGGTAGCTCATTGCCAACCCAATATCCTTCTTTTACTTGGCTGAGGACCGTTTTAGATGTGTATGCTTTTTCCACACATTATAAACTGCTGTAGTACCGGCTCAAAGTCCCTGCTTTATGAGGCACTCTACCACCTATAAGAGATGATTGTGACATATAGCAGTTAGTGCAAACCATTCTCTCATTTCAGTGGGAAAGGGCCCAAAATAGCTCCTAGTCGACGGCTCATAAGTGCACCCTATGAGAGACACAGTCACAAGCCTTCTTCAGGTCTACTAAACCCATTGACTGGGTAGACAAACTTTATTGTACTCTCAAGCAAGTGTAAAGAGCTAGTCTAGTGTTCCACGACCAGATTGGATACTGCATTACACCTGAATCAGACTTGACTATTAGTGGGCACAAAACCTGTAGCTGGAACAGTCTTGTACCGCTTTATAAAAAGAAGGACCTCCAACACTCACCAGCTGTTGCACAGGAGTGTCAACCAAGATAGTCCACATCATCTAGGGCCACGAGGGCCTCATCACAAATATTTGTCATCCCCAGAGACTTGGGGAGTATTTTGATTACATCAAAGACGTCTGTGCCAAGAATGAAGAAGACCACCACCTCAGACCCCTGACTATTCCATAAGAGCAACAAATGCACACCCTTACAATGCACAATCTCTTACATAACCTTCCACATCAGGATCCAGAAGAGGTTGGTCCCATGTGGTAAAACCATATTTGGTTCATCCACCAGGTCAGATCATTCAACCTTTATTTAGGCAGGTTAATCCCATTGAGCCTTGAGGACAAGATGTCAAAAAAGTAGCAAAAGCAGCTAGATTATAAGGCAAATGTAGAAAACTAAAAACAGGCACATGTCTACGTTGGTTCTTACCGAGTCCAACAGATTCTTAAAGTCATTTAGAGAGGTTAAGGTCGAGAGCTTCAGATCTTTTTGTAAGATATTACAGGAAGCAGGAACGGAGTAGGAGAAGGCCCTTTTGCCAAGCTCAGTCCTGAGGGAACACTGCAGGTAATCATGTCCTGAGAGCGCACGCTGTAGCTGCACTCACACAGAGACATGTAGGAGGAGATGTATGACAGCAACAGACCAAGAAGTGATTTAAAGCTATGGCGAGAGGGAAAGCCGCAGTCACTAAAGTTGGGTTTTCAAACCAAGCAGCACATTTACCGGTACTTTAAAATGTAGCTTTAATTTTTGGAGTCAACCCTGTTTGTTTGTCAGCAAACTATCTCAAGAACCGCTAAACAAATTTCAATAAATCTTTCAAGGAACAATCATTTGGTCACATCTACCACTGATTACCTTTTGGAGTCAACCTAATTCAATTTCCGCCACATTTAAAAACTTAAACAAGCACAACAATGACAAAGCTCATAAACTCGAAGTTTGTACATATGAAGCTACGTTTTGTGTAATGATAGCATTCACAACACGTATTTAGATACAACAGATCAGTTTAGATCTTGAATTTTTGCATGGTTGCATTTTCAAGGTTTGACCATAATAAGTTCAGTACCATCATTTCTCAGCACAAGGTGATTTAAGTTTAAAACTTTAGCATGACAGCCCAGTGGGCATATGCATTCCTTCTGGGAACACTAGACATTTATTGACAAAAACATTTGCTTCAAATATTTGCGTCATAAGTTGCATTTAAAATCTAACAAGCTTTAGTCAGGTCCTCTGGACAGACTCTTCTTTGTTGAAATGTTTCAATTTTTATCCAAAAGACTTGTTCCGCCTGAGGAATTCTTGCAGTCATGCATTTAAAATGTTGTTTGAACTTTCCACTTCGGTTTAGTGTGATTTAATAGAGGTCACTTAACATTACGAGTGCTTTAAAAACAGTGCTTTTGTTTACCTGCTGACATTTCCAGATTGTGTTTAATCCATTTTTTTTTAACAAACTGCAGTGTTCACTTGTTGTCCGCAAGTGGAAAATGTCTCACAAGCAGCCATTTGTGACCAGATTACTCTTCTTGGCTGAAACAAATCAGTAATAAACTGCAGAAACAGTTGGCACGTCTGATAAGTGTGTGTGTGAAAGCTGTTCATCATAAGGAAACGAACAGTTTGTAGATTTCTACAGCCAGCAGTATCAGACAGAGCTTCCCAGCAGTTCGTAGTGGATTTATGCTCGTTATTCAAATGTGGAAACGATGAGATGATATCCTCAAAGAATCCTGACCAACAGACTTCATATTGCCTGTCGCCAAAGGCAAAGGTGGAGCGATAGTAATTTTGAGTTTGTATTTAAGTGTGTGTTTGTCCCATTAGTTCCATCCATCCATTATCTTCCTCTTGTTCTAGAGTAGGGCAGTAGTTGAGCATGGAGGTCCAGTCACCTCCCTCCACAGCCACATCTTCCAGCTCTTCTGGGAGGATTCCAGGTTGTTCCCAGGCCAACTGAGAAAAGTAGTGTCTCTAGCATGTCCTGGGTCTTCCCTGGGGTCTTTCCTCTCAGTTGGACATGTCCAGAAAACTTATACAGGGAGGCGTCTATGTGTCTTTCATACCAGATGCCTGAACCACCTCAACTGGCT
>JAVCKU010133180.1:0-12699 GCA_032273985.1 Hypsolebias coamazonicus
CTTGGGGTCCCCCCAGAAGAGCTGGAAGAGGTGGCTGTGGAAAGAGATGTCTGGGCCTCCCTGCTCAAGCTGCTGCCTCCACGACCTGGCTTCGGAACAAGCGGAAGATAAGGGATGGATGGATACATTTTTTGTTTTCACTTTGGAATTATGTTTTTTGTAGAACGAACCTAAGAGCTTTTTAGTATAAGTTAAAATTATTTTATTGGTTGAAGGTCCAAAGGTGGCGTGGTTGACGATAAACTTAAAAGAAATAACTTACAATGCTTTAGCTGTATTTGAAAAGTAAGTATTTAGCTGTTTGTCCCATTTTCATTTAAGCAGCAACTGCACTGAAAAACAGCCGCAACATGTCCGGCAAGATTTCAGCTGCAAACATTCCTGCAGGAGAATTCAAACTTCCCCATCTGATTTATTCCAAAGTTGTACGTTTGAACCTGCGATCAAAGCAGTCATTTATAGTTTGTGATGCTTCAGTAAACTGCTATTCATGGATGTTGATTTTGTTGCACTGAAACTCAAATACAAAGTGTGAACATCTGCCCACGCCTCGCTGGCGCCTTCCCATCTTGACTACCAGTGACTCAAGTGGGAATGAGTTGCTCAAACAGTGACAAAAAAGGATTTTGTAAGCAGAACTGAGAGGTCAGAACACCAAGAAGCCAGGCTGTGTCAGGTTCTTCAGAAGCCATAAATCACTGATGATTGAGTTGATGTATAAACATGGGGGGAGTTGGGGGTGGGGCAATGACTTTGTCAAGTCTGTTTGGTGGTCCACCTCTGTCCCCATCTTTTTATTTTTCTTCTGAACAAACATTGGCTCAACAAGCAGAGCAGTTTTTGAAACAGAAGGCTCAACACTTTCAGAGCTCCAGAACAATTTTAACTTTTAAACTTTATCTTGTCTGTAATTTATACTGAATAAACTGAATGAACTGTCAAAATCAAATCAGCAACAGCTACCAAAAAAAAAAAAAAAAAATCCTAAAGTTGAGAAACAAATAGCGGAATGAAACTGAAATAATATTCTCAAGCTGAAGATGTTTTGCCGTCCAATCTGGGGAGTTTCCTCAATTTAAAATTCAGTGTGGAGTTCCAAGCTTTAAACTTGGAACTAAAACTCGCCGGACTTGCTCACACTGTGAACTCATGGCTAAGACACAGTTTTTTTTTTTGTTTTTTTTTAACCCCAGTTTAATAATTTCTTTTAGAAAATACCTGGAGTTTCCCTGATCCAGATGTTAACTCGGAGGTGACTCACAGTTTGCTGTCCCTCATCGCCGATCATAGACTGCAAATTGGTCCTTCTGTTCATCCATCCGCCTGTACATTTGTATACTTTCTAGTTTTTATGTTGCTGAAAAATGTACTTTTCTTAAATTTGGGGGGTAACTAGAGATGAACGTATGGTAGACAAATCCACTAATGGCCATCCTCTTTCTGCCCCATTGTACCTGGTGTTGAATATTGCTCCCTCTCCTCACCAGGACCCATCATTCTGTGCTGCTTTGGACGGGGGGAATATACTGTATATGTATATGCATTTGAGCGGCTTCAGATGTTTCAGTCCATTAAATGGCCGTTATTAGTTGTTATCATCCCCATATGTAGCGGTGAAACTGTCCCAACTACCTCCTAGTAGGTTTAAAGGTACGTTATTATCATTATTATCGCTGATAATAGGCAGCGTCTTGCCGGGGTAAACCAGGAAGTGTCTCTTTTTTTTTTTTTTCAGCTTATGTAACCCTTTTCCTAAACCTAACCTTACACCTGACCCAGAGGACCAACCCTAAACTTCACCATCTTACGCTTGTGCCTAAACCTAACCAAGACCCCAAACCTAACGCCAGCCCCTTTTCTGTAAACCTAACCACATGAAGCTATTATGAGCGCTAACAAAGTTAAAAACGGAGCCCATTATCATCGCTACCAATGCTAACAATGTACCTTTAAACCTACTAGGAGTACAGAGGGGCAGTCTGACCGCTACATATGGGGATGATGATAATGACTAATAATGACCATTTAATGGTTGATGACGTTCGAAGTGGGTGTGCATTTCCTGTTCAACTCCATGAAAAACACTCCTCTTAATTATTCCAAACATTCACCACTGTATCCCTCAAAGATGCAAGATGTTGGTATGCAGCTTTTTACACTTGTTTTCTGAACAGTTGGTATTAAAACATTGTAGTCTTACTCATTTTGAACCTTTCTCCATTCTTTATCACTTTATTGCCACACAGCACATACATGCCCCCCAGTTTAGCTATCATTGACCATACAATGGAATTAATTCTCATTACACTTTTCGCAGTATTTGGTGCGTTCAGACACCCGCAAGGCTGCTGCGGTTGCCCAATGTGATTTTTGTAGGGTTTGGTGCTGATTTATGAGGTGCGATGTAAAATTAGGAACACCCCTTTATGTATTCCTCAAAAGGGTCCAACAAAAAAGGCAGCTTTTTCAAACCACATGTTCTGTTTCATTTTAATGATTTGTACAGTTTAATTTCTGAGAGCCAAGCAGGTTTAAATGTTTTACTCTGAACCACGCTTTTTTTCAAAAGCGACCGCATTCTTCGCACAGCAGGAGATAAACATAATTTTCATGTATATCAAACACTAAAACATTGCCCAGTAATAATAATAAAACAAATTAAAGACTAAGCATTCCATAAAATATTGCATATCACCGCTGCCTTTCATGCTAGAGTTTTAGAATAAAATCTTGATGAGAAGAAGCAGAGTTATGGTCCTTTTGGTTAAACCTTGCAAATAACCCAACATTAACATTTCCAGATCTTATGTTACACTGTAACATCTTGTGAGAGTGATTACGCCCAGAGTATGGATTGTTAATGACTTTCAGTGACTACCACATCAAACCTTAGAGCAGTATCTACAAAACTGAACAAAACTTTGCTTAATGTCGATAAGCCATCTTGAATTGGAGTTACCCCCACCCAAAAAAAAAAAAAGGAAGTGCTCAAAATATGTGTTAGGGATACTATGTATATGAAATTTACTGTGAAACTGGTTGAGCCGGCTGCGGCTGTCTTGAATTGAATTGACTCCTAATAGTAGCCAGAGATAAATGATAAGCTCATTAATTACTTTCTGAGAATTTAAATAAAACCCATCCAGTGATACATGGGAATTTTTTTTCTACAGATGGCTTACTTCATTAGTAAACCTTGAATTTCAATCAATCGATTATTGTTCAGCGGAAGAATGGGAATGACTCTCGGTTACCAGCTCACCAAATTCTATTTCAAAATTTGTAAAAGTGACTGAATTATAACTAATCCCAGTTTTTGCTAAGTTCAAGTGGCCACCTTGAATGAGATTGACTCCTAAAATGTGTTGTTGTGAATTAATTTCTGCAAGTTTCGATAAAGTCTGTCTAGTGGTCCATAAGATATTTTCCTACAAACGTGTTTATGCACTCACATCAACATGGACAAAAATTTCATGTTTTTACCTTTACCAACATGTGAGCATTTTTTAAATGGCTTACATGACGACCCAGACACATTCAGCCATCTGTCAGCAGCTGAACAGTACAGGCATCCAGAGCGTGTCTTAAATCTCAAACAGTGGCTCACAGGAGGAATTTCTTGTCAAAACAGAAGCGTTTTGGGGAAGAAACTGCCGGATGTTCCTCAAGTGTCATCCTGCTGCTAGAAGCCATGTGTCGGATCTAAAACAGGCCCAGTTTCCACACACCGTCACAGGAACTGTCCTTGTGTACTTTACACAGCTCCTGAGAGCCGCTCATGTCCTGCTGAAACTTTGTGACCACAGGATTAAAACTAAAACACAAGCATGGTTTTCTAGAAGATTCAGATCGAATCTGACACACAACGCCAAGAATGCTTGATGTGAACGTTTTTGTTGCTCAAGTACGTTGAGAGTATTGAAAAGAGACTTGCCACAAAAACAACACAAACAAACAAACAAACAAAAAAAGAGAAATATTTGCATGATATTGACAAAAACTATAAAGTTTTTTTTTTTGCACTTTCCTGAGTTTAAGTCGGTTTCTTCTGTGACAGATTTGTGTTTCTGTATATAATGACCGACTCAGAAATGCAGGGAAACAAAAACATGAAACAATTTTGAATTCAGTTCAGTTTATTTATAAAGTGCTAATTCACAACAGAAGTTATCTCAGGACACTGAACAGAAACATTCATGAAAAAAAAAGTTAACAGAGCAGACTGCTTTGAATTTAACTCCATCACAGAACTCTCATGTCGAACAACCATGACGGTGACAGTGGAAAGGAAAAACTCTCTCATGAGGAAGACACCTTTAGCAGAACCAGGCTCAGGACAAGAGGCCATCTGCTTCGACTGGTTGAGTTTGAGAGGAACAGATACACATTGTCAGGTCAAGAATCACATGGTAAGACAGAAATGAAGGCTCGCCGCAAATTCAACATGGCAGATTCACCCAGCTGCAGCTCATCGCTCATCAGCCTGCCGATCCAGTCATAAGGCCCTCCGTCCCGGCCTCTTCCTGTTTGCCAGCCACGCCGCATCCCACCGCCTCCCCTTCCCCTCCCCTTCCCCTCCTGGTGTCTCCTGGTCTTCGGGTCTCCCTTCCTTCGTCCCGACTCCACCGACAGGTTCGGGTCCTGGGGGAAGATTTCTATAATCCATCTCCCTTCGCCAGACACTCATGCTCACAGCGGTTCGGCCTGTATGTCCACCGGGGCCCGAGCGCCAAAGAACTCTCATCAATAAAACATCCTAATTGTCTTCTCATCTCTTTGTGTGAGTATCTCCAGGTTGAAATAAAGAAGCTTCACCTTGAAAAAAATCGCCCTATTTCTTTGACTCAAACACACTAGACAATAAACGCCCTAACTATTAAATCCAAACTTGCTAAATATCACAAATCTCTCAAATCTCATGACTCACCCCTCTTGCTGTGTCTCTATCGCCCATCGAACTTCCTTCAACTTGCGCATCTTTTTCTTCATCTTCTTTCTGTAGATCTTTTGCCACTTGGCAAATGACTTCAGACCTCATTCAGAAAGGAAGTGGGGGTGTTGTTTGTTCAGCAGGCATATGATGGTGAAAACGGATGCGGGGGTGGGGGGGTTCTCCATGAGACTGTCCGTCTTTAGCCACGAACAATAGAAATATGATTTTGAGTTATCAGGGCCCTGGCATGACGTCACGCCCCATATATGGACGTGAAAAGGCGATTTCCAAAGCTTTGACGAAAATAGCTTGAATTTGTCACAAAACCTAATTTTCGAACCAGTTTGTGTTACTTTTCAATTTATTATTTTATCATTCATTTATATATTTATGCCTATCATATTTCACTAGGTACTTAAAATGATGGATGTTGTGCTTTCAATACAGTATTTGTTGGTGGTGCTTGTACAAGATCATTTTAATGACAGCTCTTATGCACAATATTTCGGTTGAGTATTTTGAGAGAATTAGAATTACCAACATACCAATATAGAGCATTTTTTGACAAAAGTCTAGACATATATATAAAACCCACATAAACGGCTTCATTATGAACTCTCATACCAACTATCACAAACCACGGTGTAATAACAGCTGAACACCAGCGCAGTGCTTGTCGGTGCAACACACGTGCTTTGTCTTTCTCCATTTCCACTCACACACTTGCTCAGTCTAGAATAGTGACCTTGGGCTACATTGTTATTCATTAGTGGACAAAGGAGCGTTGACTGCTTTTCTCCTCCAATCTCTCTGGGACACAAAGCAGAAGTGCGTTGCCAGCGGCGTTCCTATCTCCTTAGAGTAATAAGCAGTGCTGTTTAAATCAACCAAGTGGCGAGATCAGACAGCAGCTGTTACAGATAAAAGGAAAGGTCCTTCATTTCTGTCTGTCAGATGCTGAACAAGATCATGAACCAAAATATAAACAAATGAATTAGTTTTCTGATATCAGACTACCGTATTTTGACATGGACTTAATAAGCAGCTTTCTGGATTAACAAGACCCCTATCACCATTTTAGGAGCTTATACTACTTATCTTTTTGGTGTAAGGTTATTCTAGGAAAAGCCCATGAATAAATTTTAGAAATGCTAAACATTGCATTGTGAAAAGATAGCTAAGTTTGGATTAGTGACAGAGGAGCATTTTATACGCCCATAGAAAAGCGAATGTATTACGGTAAAGCCTTTGTCTACCAGTACATACGTACTTGCATATGTCGGTAAACTTTCTCATGTCCGTACCATAACCTCCGATCTGCTCAAGATATGTTAACAAAACTTGGTCCAAATGTGTACCACCACTTAGTGGCATGTTACATAATTTTTTCATTCTCCTAGCTACAAGTTCAACATCACATACACCTATTCATGAAAATGCTACTCTGACAATTTGGCCAAAGCATTGTGCAATTGCAGCATACTTCTAGCGGTGCAAACGCTATCACCTAGGTCCTACAACTGCTCCAAAGTGGGATTAACTGTCCTTAAAACCCTTGGAGTCCCAACTGTTTGGTCTAGTAGCTCCAAATGTCAACAGGTCTTTTGCAAGTACAGTTCAGTGTTTTTACCCCAATCTTGTCTTCTCAATGCTGCCTTTAAAGCTGCTTTTTTTACTGTCATTCTAGTTTTAAAGACAAAATGGACTGCACCAAATGGACTGTACTTATACAGGTAGTCCTCAACTTACGAACGGGTTCCGTACCTACAAACCGTTCGTAACTCGATTTTAACGTAAATCGGAATTCATTATACTGCGCCGCAAACCCGTTCGTAAGTCTGGATTTTTGCCGTAAGTCGAGGAAATACATGTAAAATGTATGTTAACGCTGCGCCGCACACCCGTTCTTAAGCCCGAGTTGCTGTAAGCCGAGGGCGCCTTAAGTCGAGGACTACCTGTATATCACTTTTCTATCTGATCAAGGTGCTCAAAGCACTTTCCATCACAATCTGTGCCCTCATTTACCCATTCACACAGCACTCTACTATATTTATACAAAGAATAATTAGAGCTTTATCACATTCATACACCGTTGGGACACACATCGGAGGCATTTAGGGGTTCAGTGTCTTGCCCAGGGACACTTCGGCATGTGACTGCTGGTGGAATTGAACCCCCAACTCTCGTATTGGAAGATGACTGCACTAACCACTCAGCCACAGCCGCCCCTGAACAATATGTTTAGATGGAAAACTGTTTCTTGCTAGATTTAGGACACAATAGCGCTATCCGAGCAATAAGGTTAATGCAAGCCAATGAACCAAAGAATGTGCAGATGTTTTTATTGGGGAAGCTAAAGAACTACTCAGCTAATGCTTAGTGCAAGAGAAGAGGTCAGCTCTTCTGGTTAAGACTTTGTTGTCTGTCTGCATGTAAGTGATAAGACCTACTTTAAAGACCGTCGTATACTCATATCTGTCAAAGGACAGATGAATTGCCAAGACAGTGAAGGAAATCATATGTCCAAACTACAATAACCATCTTAAATGTGTTGCCCTTGGCAATACTTATCAGCCACATCACAGGCCATCACTTGCATTTTTTCAGAAGTGGGAAAGTCTTGTGTAGCAGAGAGGTACTTGTTTTTAGTAACAACTACTGTAGGCATGTGTTGAAATAGGTTTTCCTGAGGAAGCCATTATACTTTTAGACAGTTTTATGAACATGTGTATCAAAGATTTACAGTACTGTTTAGCAGTGTCATGCTTGATGTCAAACTGGTCATACATGTTTGTGACATGTGTACATTGACCAAAGAATGAATTGCACCATACTGACGTCTAAAGTTTATCACCTCATTGTAGTATTTCTTTAGTAGGTCCTTTAAGGTGGAATAGCTTTCAAGATTAAATTTTTGGTTAGGTTATTGGATATAGCAAGTGAAATGCAGAAGCAAAGGGTAGTTTCAGAAGTTTGAGATCTTGCATGTCCTTCCAACACCCCACTTGCCAAGTTAAGATTTCAACTTGATTAATAAACCATCCTCTTGCATATTCATTATGCTTTTACACTTCAGTGTGGGTATTTTGATTAACTGGCTATCTCCAGTTTTCTGCTTTGTAGGAAAGGTGGTCTGGACCAATTTTCCAATCTGACAAAGATTGTAAATACAAATGAAAACAAATTTGCATGTAGTTTTAACTTGAATGGGCTTGAAAGTTAATAGTTTTGGTACAATGTCGCCTCACTAGCTGTTCAGACAAAATCAAACAGTAATGACACTAACATTTTTTGGGGTGTATGGGAGGGTGCGGTGGGTAGATAATATAAAACTTTTTTTTTTCCACTGTCTTTTACTTACTAAGTCTTTCTCTAATCAGTCCTAAGGACCCTCCCCCTTTATTACTAAGTCACTTTAAAACTTGGCACTTTTCTTTACAGTCACACTCTTAAATCTAAAGGTTTCACTTCTCTGGATCCAGCCATTGGTCACAAAGTCTTCTTGATCAGTCCAGTTTGTTGTTGAAAGCTGAAGACCCTTAAAGAGTGATGCAGGTATCTAACCATGCATCAAAGTATTGTTTAAAAGTCTCTGTATGTAGAAGAACCTTTTGTGTTAGGTTGAAACAGTTGCCTTGGGAGCTTGCAGATTACAGAATCGTTGCAGAACATATGCATTCCACAAGATAACAAGAGGTGGAAAATGTCCGGGAAGACGCGTTTGTCCTCTTAAACGCCTGCCATATTTTTGCTGTTCTTGTTTTAGTTCTGTGTCACATTTTAGATGCTATTGAAAGAAAATGAACACACAATTAAGCTGGTATTGATAATACCCTACCTTCTGCTATTTCTTGCATTTAATCATTTCATCTGGACCAGTTTTGGATGAAATGATTTAACCTTCTTTGCTATACCTTGATGATTGAGCCTACAAACCTATTTCTTGCATTGTTTTTTCTTTGACTCTTGAAAGTCTAACTTTCACTTTAGACACCACGTGTCCGAAAGGACACAGTAGATTTATTTATCACCAAAACATGAAGATGAATCTTTGGAAAATGCTCAATAATCCACGTAGATAAATCCAAAAAGTTTCTGCTAAGGTTAAGGAAGTTCTTTGTTGAAAAGTTTTGTCTTTTATCCAAAAGACTTCTTCAGTCTGAGACGCTGCAAGCAAATGTCAAAAAGCTTGCAGTGATGCATATTATATTCCTATAACATCGATATGTAATAAAGTACAAGCAGGAAATTGAAATCGACAGATAAGAGGCCCTCATTTGTTTGTCTCTGTCATCTCCGGAGGAGGCTTTGAGCCTAAACCAGTTTGAAAATAATGAAAGGGTCACAGAGTCCTTTGGTGACCATTCAAGATGTATGTTTGATGTGTTTCCAGGCATGGGCGTCAGTGTTCGCCTAAGGGACAAGCGGAGTCATCAAACCTTTTTGCATCAAAGCTGTTTCGTATAAAATGTCTGCTTTGAATGGATACAGATGACATTCATACCACTGTGCGCTAAACAACAGAAAATGTTGAAAACATCTCAGCATAGTTAATCTGTTAGACTATTTGATTCATTGGTCTTTTCAACATTTTCTTGTAAAGAAAGTGTAAAGGAAAGGTTTCTGTATTCACCAGTCTTTGCAGTATTTTAGTTAATTTATCTTCGTCAAAGCTAAACAAGGATAAAACAATCATTCTTTAAAGGAATGGACATTGCTTGTCACCTTGCATGTAATTATACCCATTATAATGGGTCATATGTTTTATACGCTCCGGTATAATGCTGTGTTGTTCCCTGGAGAATGTTTATGCTCACCATAATTAGGTTTTCCAAACCCATTATGCACATGGCCTTTTATAGCATTTTGATTATCGTTCAAATACATAATTTTACATTTCTTAAGGCTCTGAAAAAACACATTGTTCAGAATCAATAAAAAAGTAACAGAATTTTGGGAGAAGTGCACTTCACAAAGTGTACCTTTGAGCGTTTGGTTGTATGCTGGTAAATATCAGGTAGAAGGAGACATTTTTGTCTGGTAACTGCAACTGCACTTTTAAAAACCTTGGCTTTCTGCACCCGTATTAGGGGCCGAGATGGGGTAGAGGCAGGGCAGCCGACCCGGGACCTGGAAGTTCCAGGTTCATTCCCCAATCATTGCACATCTCGTGGTGTCTCTGAGCAGGACACCCTATCCCCAATTGCTGCCCGGGCACCTGCAATAGCTACCTAATGCTCCACCTGGGGGTGGATGGGTTAAATGCAGATAGCCAATTTTGCCATTGTATGGGAACATATAATAAAGATAGTACATAACACATTATTTTTATTAATACCTTAACGCCAGTGCTTTTTCCAGATTGTAACTTTTCTAAACTCATCACCTCATAATAGAAAATGGTGGAGTTGCAGTCATCATAGTCGAAACTTGTGACGTTACGAGCTAGCTCATGTTAGCAATCGAGGAATATGTTGAGGATAACTCTCAGCTACTCTCATATCAAACTATGGCTCAGCATCTGGAACATTGTCGGAGCTTCAGCCATTTTTGTGTTGGCTTGAGTTGAATTGGGTTGATTTAAAAGGTCGCTAGGTGTTAAATGAACGAATTAGAGATTCACTAATATCTGTGTAGTATAAGATATTTCACTAACGCAGTGTTGACTTTAGCAGTTTATGTCGAAGTGTTACGCACACGTGCAATACTTTGAGCTCATCGTATGGGATGGGAATGGCTCTATCACACCACATTTAAACTAAATATCTGGAAAATTCACAGTTATAGTAATTTTTGTGTTTTATAACTTTAATTGGCTGTGGGGGCCATCTTGAATTGGTTAAACCCAAAAGTTAATCAGTTGTAAAGGTACATCCGATCACTGGGAAGTGGACTGCCTAGAAAGGCAGCCATCTATTTATTATTCACCTGAAAAGGGTCTTGCACTTCCTTCACCTTTAATGCGGCCCAAACAGCAATGTGTACCCCCACCAATGTTATGTCAAAATGACTGGCTCAGAACCATGATGTGTGCTATTACTTTTATTGGCATTTTGAGTTACCATGGCAACATGATTTGCAAAGATACCGTTTTTGTCATTGAAAAACACTGACAACGCAACAGCTTCTAACTACCACATTGAGGTCACATGACCTAGAGGGGAGATGTCTCTGAACAAAACACTGATTAACTTTTGGAGCCATTTTGGTTGAAAATGGCTGCCACAGCTACCTCAGAAAATTCTAAATTGACCATGACGCGGTCATTAGTTGAGATATTGAGCTGAAATTTGTTTTGGTGGTAGCTTAGAGCGAGTTGTTATGCAATCCTAATGCAAATGAAAAATCAAAGATGGACACCTTAGCTAAAAGGAAAAATATGATAACTCAACTATTTGCAAAGTTATTGAGCTGAAATTTGGTGTGGTAGTAACTGATAGTGATGCACAACACATTCTGAATTCCATCCATCCATCCATCATCTTCCACTTGTTCCAAAGTTGGGTCGTGGGGGCAACAGCTTGATCAGGGAGGCCCAGACATCTCTTTCCACAGCAACCTCTTCCAGCTCTTCTGGAAGCACCCCAAGGCATTCCCAGGCCAACCGAGAGATGTGGTCTCTCTGGTGTGTCCTGGGTATTCCCCAGGGTCTCCTACCAGTCGGACATGCCCGAAGCACCCCCCTAAGAAGGCGCCCAGGGTCATCCTTACCAGATACCTCAACCACCTCCACTAGCTGCTCTCGATGTGGAGGAGTGGTTCTACTCCTGGTCTCTCCCAGATAACTGAACTTCTCAACCTGTCTCTAAGGGAAAGTCCAGCTACCCTGCGTAAGAAAATATTTTCAACCATCTGTATCTACAATCTCATTCTTTTGGTCACTACCCAGACCTTGTGACCATAGGTGAGGGTAGGAACATAGGTTGACTTGTAAACAGAGAGCTTTGCCTTACAGCTCAACTCCCTCTTCACCACAACGGACTGGTACAGAGTCTGCAATACTTCAGATGCTGCACCAATCCATCTGCCAATCTCACGCTCCATTCTTTCCTCACTCAGGAACAAAACCCCAAGATACTTGAACTCCTCCACTTGAGGCAGAACCTCACCCCCGACATTCTGCATTCAAATCTAAATATGCAAGATGGCTGCTGAGGCTAATTTCAAATGGATATAACACAGCTGTTTTTAAAGCTATTTACTTTAAATTTGGTGTATTGGTACCTGAGAGCTAACCCCAACACATAGTACTGTCAAATCAAAATTTAAAATGGGCGCAACATGGCAGTCCCTGTCAAAGTTTCTCTAGGGACTTGCTACTTGAAATCTGTTCATTAGTTGGCTCTAAGAGTTACACGCAAACTTAAAAAGGTAACCCTTTGTGTTGAGTCTCAGCTACTAAGACTCCAGATTTTAGCTACAATGTGAGTAAAAATGACTGAGATATTGCCAGTAGCTTTTGTCGCCATATTGCTTTGAACTTGCTTCATAAGTTAATGAGTTGTGTATGTAGTCATTAGAGATACATAATCTGTTCACAGTTTTTAAAGGTATTTATTAATACAACATAAACACAAGAGACAGACACAAGCAAAAAAAATAGCCTTTTTGCTTTCATCATCTTGGGGGCCATCTTGGAGGGCAAGATGGTGTAGAGGCAGGGCAGCTGGCTCAGGACCGGAAGGTCCCGGGTTCGATCCCCGGTCAATGCATACCTCGTTGTGTCCCTGGGCAAGACACTTAACCCCGAGTTGCTCCCGGTAGGA
>JAVCKU010133326.1:0-12622 GCA_032273985.1 Hypsolebias coamazonicus
GTGACAGGACCTTCTCTGTAGCAGGACCAAGACTTTGGAATGAGTTACCTCTGCTCGTCAGACAGGCCCCTCCCTCTCGGGTTTCAAATCCAGTTTAAAGACTCACTACTATTCTGCTGCTTTCAACACCAGATGATCTGTGTTTGATCGTTATATTTATTATCTGCAATGTTTTTACGTCTATTTTTTGTAATTCATTTTGTATGATGCCTGTTGTTTGTTTGTTTGTGCAGCACTTTGGTTGCCTTGTCGCTGTTTTAAGTGCTCTATAAATAAAATGGTATGGTATGGTAAAAACATGCATGTTAGTCTGATTGGTAACTAAATTGTCCCTAGGTGAGAGAGAGTGAATGGTTGTTTGTCTCATTTGTCTCTATGTGTCCCTGTGATGGACTGGAGACATGTCCAGGTGTCCCCCCACCTCTTGCTCAGGGACTGCTGGACATGGGCATCTGTGACCCCTGTGACCCTAAAAGGAAGAAGCGGGTAAAGTTGATGAATAATCTCGACGTGATTGGCCACCAAGAGCTTTGTGCATCTTGTCTGGTTCCATCTCAATAACAGCAAAAGGTTGTCTTCATACCTTGTCAACAATTCATGTCTCCACACAAGGTCCTTTACATTTGAATTAGCCGTTGTTGACACAAGTAAAAAAAAAAGAAAGAAGCCCCGCCCCCCAAAATAACCCTCTCATTAAAGCTGTGCACAGGTAGCGCTGGCTACAGGTATCCTTCTAGCATATCTGTTTTCTAGTAGGATTAGTTTCCGATAATGGGCACTATGTATTGGGTGATCCCACCTGGCCCTACTCAGTTCTCAGGATCTACTGGGTTGAGGCATCAGGTGAGCCACCTGCAGGTCAGAGAGCAACGTCAACCATGAGAGAGTCTCCTTCACAAGAATCAAACCCACTACACCGCATAGCCACTGCAATGGTTTGATCTTTATTCCATTAAAACACCAACACTGCGGTACTCTCAGGAGGTGTAGGTGCTTAGGTGGAAGAACCTAGGCCAAATGGACTCGATTTTCTGGCTCAGTCCGACGGAGGGAAGCCAGCCTCGGCCACTGTACGTCAGTAAACCGTGGCAGAGGATGGTAACTTTATTTCACTTATTATCTCATTGCTGTGTTAATGGTCCCGCCCACATTGAGGTTATATCAAAAACCACAGAGGCCGTGAAGACCTGAGTGGAGTCAAAGTTAGTTTTTGTGAGACTGGACAATGGGAAAATGGGTCAACAAAAACTGAACCCGAGTGGGGCAGAAAACATCAAACCAAAGAACCTAACTTGTGTCGATTCCGTCCATCTAAGCTAGATACCCCCTAAAATCAAGTGAAAAGCTTTGGAGGTCAGATTGGAACCAGAGTTTTTCCGGAGCTCTCCTCCTTTTCCAGACGGTTGATGTAAAAGCTGTAAGAGCAGCCGGTCTGATGAGGATCAGCCTGACGGGTTTGAAGGGAATCCTCTTTTATTTGATCGGGCCTCATAACTGGATTCATCAAGCTGAATCTGTTGGTTATTGGATTACGCTTCATATTGGATGGACGGGATCCAATTGTAGATATCGGGACCTTTAATGGAGACGGGCTCAGCAGGACAGAGGGAAGAGGAGAAACTAAAGGGAGACAGGAGATGATCCTGTGCTCTTATTTTGATATTTCTGTTAGCAATGCAACAAAAATTAAACGAGTTAGAGAAAATATGTCCTGGCTGTTTATTTAGTTCCTTCACGTCCGCTTCAAGTCAGCCGGAGCAGGAAACTGGGTCGTTTGAAGGCAAACAAGACGGTGAGCGGTCAGTCTTTATCTGAACCAGCTCCTTCTGATCGATCAGAGATTACAATAGGACCTATTGATCCAGGTCCGAGCTGTCAGACACGATGACGAAGGCCTCGAGCTTCCAGAAAACACCGCTGATAAGAAAAAAGGTCCAGTTAACTCATCATCTATTAGTTCATGTGTGTGTCCACCTCACTGTCAACATTCAGCAGGTTAAAAGTTACCAAATGTGTCCCTGAAACAGTTTTTTAATTAATTTTTATTTTCTTTACTTTTTCAACAAAAAACTTCACCTTTTAACAAACAGCTGTTCTCAAGGCTTCTCATCCAATACAACTTTTACCCAGAAATACTAAAAACGTGCTGCAATTTCCAGCGTTAGTTATCTTTCTTTTCCAAAGTCCAACAGCACGTTGGGACTTTTATTTTGTAATCATCTGAGCTGAACAAAATGGCCGCCGTTCTGATGTACAAACAAAAGAAGTTTAGAAGAAATGTGAAGGCTGCTGCCAGCGTCGCATTAGGGTCGCCATGGTAACTGCACGCCTGTGTCTGCCGCTTCCTGGCGGCGCTTAGAACAGGAAGACAGAAACGCGGAGCAGAAAGTAGGTCTCAGACAAACGGCCTCCGAGTGAAAACTGCAAGTGGGAGTGAAATAATTCCTGAACTGTAAGCAGCAGAAAGCTTTGTGGTCACACTTTGCAGTTTTAATGTTTTTTTTTTGTTTGTTTTTTTGGGTGGTGGGGGGTTGTTTTTGGAGATGACACGTTTAAGAAGACTTCACTTTTAGTTTTGAAGCTCGGGTACAGTGGAAGTCGATGGGGTTTGGGTGTGCACTCGGGGAATTTGAGATTAAAAACTACCAGAGTTCTACAGCAGCGAGACAAGACAAGAGGACAAAAATACAATACCTGCAATTTGGTGTGCAGACATGGACGTTTCAGGGAAGTAGGGGTGTGAAGGGTGCTGTAGCACTCAGAAATGCATTTCCAAATACGTAGTAAATAAAAAAATTATATATTTTTTAATGCTTTAATTTTCAATAATATTTTGATACTATTGAGTGTAAATGTGATAGAAAATCAGCAGTTTCAACAGTTCAAGCCTCGGTGCAGAGCCGCTGCTTCACTGCGTCAACAGGAGTCAGTTGAGGTGGTTCATGTGGTTAGGAGGCCTCTCTTTGGAGGTCTACCGGTCACATCCTGGGTCGAGACCCAGAACTCACATTTCCTCGTGTGGGAATGCCGTGGGGTTCCTCCAGGAGGAACTGGACTGGGAGGTCTGGGTTTCTCTACAGGACCTGTTGCTTTCATGACCCGACTACTCTAATAGTCGACAGAAGATAACGTTGAAAAAGGTCAAGGTTTTAAAGCGTAAAGACAAAGATGTTCCCCCACCAGTGTGGGGACGTTATTAGTGCAAATACTTTGTCCCGTAACCCAAAGCAGAGATTTAAAGTCATATTTTATCAGAATCGACTGAAAAACATATTTTCTTTAAATTAAAAACATAAATGTTGGTTTAATAACGACAAACTTTTTAGATTAAATGGATGTGACATCAAACCATCAACCCCTCTGAGGCGGCGTCCTCATCCGATCGATGACATCACTGAGCCACAAGTGTCTGTGATTGGTCGACCCGTTTGTTCTGTAAACAAGTTGATACATCACTCCGAGTGTGTGTGTGTGTGTGTGTGTGTGTGTGTGTGTGTGTGTGTCTGTGTGTGGGCGAGACCTTTGTCCGGTGATGTCACTACAGACAGTGTGGACATAAAGATTATATGATGATAAAGCATCACTCACCCCACACGCACACACACTCTTTGTTCTCAGAATCACCCGTTCGCTTTTAGAAACTCTTAAATGTCAATGGTTTAAACCGGTTTAATGTAAAGTGGAATAATTAACGTTGAGGCTTTAAACCCATAAAATCTGTTGGTTTCTGCTGGAGCTTTTTCAAAGGGTAATCATGTAAAGTCCGACGAGACGTCTCAAACTCGAGTTACGTCCGAGTGGCAAACGTATAAAACTCAGATTGTTTGCGCAACTTGTTTCGTGGTCACTGACGGGCGGAGGAGATTGGTGGGACAAGATGGCGTCAGTCGCAGCCGGCGTTGGTTTCTCTTTTGCTGCTTTCAATTTTAGGTTTTAATTTTGTCGGCGGTGCAGAACTTTGGTTCTCTACGACTGTTGAGGGACATTCAAAGACAGCTTGAGTGGGTTTGGACTCTCTGACAAGTCGTTTGGGAGCTGAATGAACCAGACCCCAGAGCACATCTGTAAATCCCGTCATCGACGACCGTAGGGGGATTTACAGCTGTTAGTTATCTCTCAACGACTTGGTTCCGTTTTCTTTGAATTAAAAATGAAATTTGACGGTGAGGATTTGCCTCAAGGGGAGGATTTGTCTTAGGTGGCGTTAGACGTCATCTACAGTAATGAGGGTGTTGTTCTGGTCCGTCAAGGTGAAAAACAACACTGAGCTAAAAAAGCTCTGGTTTTACTTGTCTGACTACGTTCCAACCCTCACTCGTGGTCATGAAGTCTGGGTCATGCCCCAGAGAGGAACATCCTGGATACAAGAGACTGAAATTAGCTTCTTCTGTAGGGTGGTCCGGCTCTGACCCAGAACCACTGCTCCTCATAGAACTGTATCCACTGAGGTGGGTTATGTATCTAAATAAGATGCCTCCTATGAGGAAATCTTGGGGCAGACCCAGGACTCTGGAGGGATTATAGGTTCTGTCTGGTCTAGGACCCCCCCAGGAGGATCTGGAGAGTGTCTCTGGTGAAAGGGAGCTCCGAGTTGTCCTCCTGGACCTGTTACTTTTGGGCTCTTTCATAAAACTGCTCCACAAAATGGCCGAACAGACCAGTCGTCTTTATGACTAATGGGGTTGTCTCGCGCAGGCGTGAGCTTTTAGAAATGAAGTGAGCAGAACTCGGCTGGGTTGATGTGGAGCGCATCTCAGACATCTTATAAAATTAACTCACTTCAGCGATTCTTTTTGAAGTAAACTTATTTTTAAATAAACACAAAGTTGTTGTGTGTCCTCCCCGGCACTGAATCTGTGGTTTAATCTCATGACGAGGTGCAGTGTTTCTAGGTCACTTGTCTTGGTGGGGCACTCTCCTCTTCTGTGATTTTCATCGACCGTGGGCGGAGATGGAGACGTGTCCATGTTGTGCACTTGTACATTAGTGCCATGTTGTTTATATTGCACGCCGCTAGCTTAGTGCTACATCAGTGCTGGCTATTGTTGACGGTGGCGTGGAGTTGTGGGTAATGGTCATTTCAGTAAATGGGGTGCCCTCCTTGGATAAGAGGAAGCACTGGGGTGGTTGCACAGACCAGGAGTCCTCACTTCATCACATTAATGAGCTCTCCTTTTCATGTGACGACTGTTTCGGCTCTGGTACTACCTCGCCTTGAAGCACAAAGAACCCTCGCTTTCTCGGTCCATTAGAAGTTACACCGAGGCGTCCGAGTCTTGGCTTGAGGCATTTTTGTGAAGCCGCCTTCTGTGTCCTGACCATGGATTAGCTGTTGATGATGGATGAGTTATTCTGTACCATCGTTGCGGCTTCTCGCCCTCGTTAGCTCTAGCTTTTAGCTCTAGCTTTAGTTTTCAGCAGCTCACACAGCTCCTGTCCTCCGTTACTAATCAGCACACTTGCAGTCGTTTCCCCGTATGGTCTTCTGCATCAGTGGAACATCAGCAAACTATTCTGCTCACACTGCTGAAAGCACCAGAACTTTGGCTACTTTACCTTCCTAGAGGTCCAACTCTGAAGTTATCTGCTGTCGTGTTTTTTCCCTCCACGGCGTTCACCGTGTTTCTAAAAGAGGACTGAGGTCGTCTCGTGTGTGAAACAAACAAAATGTCTTCAGTCCGTTTCCGGTGATCCTCGGAGCGGAAGCAGGAAAGCACCGTGGTGCATTAAGCATGACCACACACACTCACGGGCTAATACGGCGCTGATTGCTAAGTGCTACGCTGCTCGGTGTGCGTCTGAGTGCTGAGATGAGGCATCGGGTGTTCGACACGCCGGCTGTCAGCATCTTTCCAGTGGCTCGATGTGTTTCAGGCAGAAGGTTTTGTTTTCCAGGGTTTACTCAAAGGTTTTATTCAGAGGAGCAGGCACAGGAGACGTTTGTTAAATTAACTTTAAGGTCCCTCATGTTCATTTGACGGTTGCTTCTTTTGTTTTAAATCGTGTTTCTTTGAACAAACTTTATCTAAACTACGGTGTTTGTCTGTTTTCACCTGACAGGATGCTCGGTCTGTTCTCAAACTCCTGTTTCTTCAAAGTATTTATAATTAACAGACAAAAAAGAAAAGTCCAGCAGTCGTAGAACCTCCTGCAGTGTTTTCCCGTTTGTCCCTCATGGTTCTGGAGGAGTTCCGGTCCACTCAGTGACTGACAGGAGCCCAAACCATCAGCCTGCACCACCGTGCTGACATGTGGAGGAATGGTTTGCTGCAGTGCATTCTGGGTAAACATGTCCTCTGGTCTGGTTCTGGTCCAGCAGTCTTGTCGTTCCTTCAGAAGAAACTACAAACCTAAATCAAGCGAAGAGGTCATGACCTTTGACCTGCTGACTGAAGCCTGTAGAGTCACTGCACAGTCTGACCATCAGGGTGAATTTTCTGGTCCAGCTAGCAGCTAAAAGTAGCAAAATGTTAGCTAAAACAAAATCATTAAATGTCTAGGTAAAAGCTAAAATTGGTAAAAGCCTAGCTAAAAGCAGCAAAAGACTAGCTAGAGGCTGAAAGTAGCATAAGACGACAAAACAGAGCCTGTAGCTGAAGCATAATTTTAACATTTTTTTATTTTTTTTATAATTTGAGATCATTGAATAGAAATTCATTAAGCAAATAAGCAAAGCAAAGTATTTGTTTTTGTAAAAGGTAAAGTTTCATTTTGTTTGGAGCTGCCATCTCGTGCATGAGCTGAACATCTTGATACAGGAGCAGCTAAAACAAAGTACTCAGCAGTATTCAGGTTGCAAACAGCTGAAAATGACTGAATGAGCTAAATAAAGGACTTTCACTGGGGGTGATTTGGGTCTTTGGTTTTGTTTTGGGTGGGGGTGGAAGATTTGACATCGTGACGACAATTGACCACTTCAGCACGACTCGGCTGATTAACCGGCGACTCTGAACGCCGCTCAGACCCGCTGCCTCGAGCCGAAGGGTCCGAATGCGGCGCCACACACGAGCGTGGAAGCGCATGTGGAAGGGCGACTTTATTACTCAGCTGCACTTACATGCCCTCTGAGTAATGGATACCAGGGCTTAAGTGGTAATGGTGCAATAAAAAAAGAAAGGAGAGACGGAGAGGTAGGAGGAGACAAAAGACGGAGACAAAAGATGGAGACAAACCAGGAGACGTCTTCACGCAGCGCGGCGTTACCGCTTCAGCGCCGCTGAAATACTGATGCGTCTCCGGGTTTAGCTTCAAATTCAACGTTTGTCTTCTACAGTAACTTCCAACCAAAACCAGCCTATGTTAAAGAGCTCAGTGTTCCATATTTTGCTAACAGAGCAGTTTGCTCTCCGTCCAGTGGTTTAGTTTGTGGTGGTAGTAGCTGAGAGTCGTCTCAAAGTATAAAACATTGACGTCTAAGGCCGTATCGTTATATTTTATTATGAAAGTTTTTCTGTGATTAGACAAAATAGTTTCACTGAGTTTGTCTCAAATTATTCTGTGAATTACTTTGTTGTCGTCCGTTTCTCTTCCGTACATTTTTCAGCTCGTCCCACAGTTTTCAGCTTATTTCAACAAATTATAAATCAAAACATTCGGCTCTTTCAGGACAATCCTGCTGTGACTTTTGGTGCAACTTTAGCTTTTTTAAATATTTAGCCTTTTCTGACATTTTTTTCCTCATAGAAAATGAACTGAGCTCATTTTCCATCCTTCAGATCTTTAGATGTGTTTACAACTTTTACTGCTCTTTTCACATTTTGTTCTGCTTCAGCTTCTTTCAGCAATGTTATGAAAACTGAATGTTTTCCAGCTACTTTCAGCTGTTTTGTGCTCCTTTCAGATTCTTTCTGCTAACAATAACATTTTTGTGCTTCTTCCAACTTCCTTCTGCTAATTTCAGCTTGTTTTGTTCTTTTCAGCTTATTTCTGCAAGTTTAAGCTTTTACTGCCATTTCAGCTACTATTTAGCTATTTTATGCAAATTTTAGCCTTTTTTTTTTTTTTTGCTAATTCCACATTTATCCCCTTTTCATTTTAACTTTTTTCTGCATAATTCAGCAAAAAATTAGCTCTTTTCACTTCCTTCTGGTTGTTAAGTTTCCTTGATTTTTTTTAGCTACTTTTCAGTAGTTTTTTTTTTTTATATTTTATATATTTATATATCATTTCAGCTTTTTTTGCCCAGATAATTTTCACTTTTTTGTGCTCGTCTGCTTTCAGCCTAACTGGACAATCGTGTGGTTTTTGCTTTCTTGTGCTAATTTAAGCTTGTTCTATCTTTTCAGCTACCTTTTTAACATTTGTAGCTAATTTCAGCTGTTTTCAGATATTCAAGTTTTTCATGGCAATTTTAGCTACTTTCAGCCTAATTAGCTGCTTTCTGCTAAGTTCAGCGCTTTATTTGGCTTGTTTCAGCTTTTTCTGTTATGTTAGCTTTTATTTAGCTGTTTAAGCTAATTTTAGCTTCTTCAGCTGTTTCCACAATTTTTAGCTCATTTCAGCCATTTCAACTTCCTTCTCATAGTTTAAGCTTTGTTTCTGAGTTTTCAGCTACTTTTCAGCTGTTTTGTTTTTTTTGCTAATTGCAGCTTTTTGTAGCTTATTTCCCAATTTTTGTGCCAATTTCTGCTTAAACATAATTCCGCAAAAATGTGTTCCTTCTTTGTTTTAGTTAAGGCCTGTTCTTTAATTTCAGCTACAACTCGGCATGATTTTAGCTGTTATTCTGTGTGTTCTTCAGCAATAAGTCACACTGCACGTTCACAGGAAATACAATTTATACAGTTTTAATTAGGTCATTTTAAATATTGTCACATTCTGAAAAAGGTCCTTTCAATGATTATTTTTACGGGAGAGGATTAAGGCCACAATGAAAAAAAATAAAATAAAATCTTCCTGATATTCTAGGATTAGTTATGATTCTAATCAAAATCAAAAGCTTTTGAGTTTGAATTCTATTCAAATTAAAATATGAGAAAAATGTCAATCCTGACTTTTTTCTGAGCTCTTAATTTCTGAGACTGAGGTCAGAATTTTAAAGAAATTGTCAAAATGTTGACGCTGATCTTAAATTTTATACTTTTTAGAATAACATTTTTTTTTTTAAATCCAACTTAATTCTGAAATTGCCTTTTCATGAAAATTCTGACTTAATCTCCTAGTTCTGGATTTTTCTTAGGACTTCTTTCGGAGTGTAAAATCTGAATTCTGGGAACAAGCATTTAATAAAATATGTTTTGCGTTGGCGCTAACCTTCTTCCATAGTTTTGAAAGTAAACCTTCAGCAGGAGCTCCAGGAAACCAGCCTCCATTTCTCAGTTGTTTTTGTTGCTGGTTTCACGTGATTTGTTTTGTTGGATGTTGTTTTGTGGACGGTGGGCGGTGTTGGCGTCCATCAGTCACCGGATCGTGCAGACAGGCCGCCGTGCAGAAGCTGTAATCCATCTTTGCGGCGAGGATGAAAACAGTCGGTAATGACTGAGCCGAGCTCCTCTCTCGACCGTCTGTAAACTGAAACCGAAGCTGCCTGACTCACTCACTTCCTCTTTTAACTTTTAATAATGAACTTGAGTCCGACGTCACCGCTCATCTCAGCCGAACGCGCCACAGAAGGCTTCACATCCGGAGGGAAGAGGAAAGAAGCCCACTTCTTTCAGCTTCGTTAGGAACAGCGTCGCTCCTGTTCATGGATAAATGCTTGAAAACATATGAAGGAGCCTTAATTTCAGGACGTAACGTTAAATCAAATAGTTTCAACAGGAATCGTCAAGTTATGGACAAACACACGGAGCGTGAATAACTTTACATATTTAAGGAGTGATGGCTACGTGTCTGGAAAGCCATTAGTGTTTTATTTAAAATAATTCTGGCCTTTTTGTTGTGGATTTTTATTTCTATAAAAAAAAAAGGAATGAGCAGTTAAGTTACTCTTGGCACACAAAGAAGAGAAATTTGTGTTTGTTTGTTGCAACAATTTTTAATAAATCTTCGACCATTAGAACACTCGTTTATTTCTCTTTAAACGGCACCTCATTAGGAAAATTCATCTGCGGGTTGCGTTCAGGAACTTCCCAAATCTTCCAACCAGCTTGTTCTGCTGTTTCTTGTCCGGTGTCGTTTGATGGTACGTGGACTGTACCTATACAGCTCCTTTCTGTCTGGTCAAGACACTCCAAGCTCTTCACAACAATCTGTGTCCTCACACAGCATCTACTAGATCTGTACAAAGACTAATCAGAGCTTTATCACATTCATACACTGATGGGACACATCGGAGGCAATCAGGGGTTCAGCGTCTCGCCCAGGGACACATCGGCATGTGACTGCTGGTGGAATCGAACCCCCAACCTTTGCACTAGAGGATGACTGCTCTAACCACTCAGCCACAGACGCCCCATCTATTGAATGATTGAAATCTGAAGAAACGAAACATATAGCAACTTAACTCATTCAATGAACTAACAGGGGCCTCATTAGCATGCGGAAGAACCACACACAGCCACAACAGTCTAGCACAGGGCTATTCAACTGGTGGCCCAGGGGCCAAATCAGGGTGAGCTCAGTTCGGCCCACTTATGGGTTAATTTTTAAATAAAATTAGATTTCAAACCATAGAACAAACTTTATGACAATACCTGGTGGATGTCCGGCCCCTGAGCTCTTGGCTTTCAGTAACTGTGGCCTCCTGAGCAGTTTAGATGAATATCCCTGGTCTAGCACCTCCTCCAGCTTGGTCACACACTGCTGTGGGACGGTCGCGCTGTTGAAGAGCGAGACGCCAGCCCACAGCAGTGAGGTGCTACACTTTGTGGCTGCGTATGGTTCTTCCACATGCTACTGAGGCCCCTGTTTGTTAATTAAAAACCGTTTAAGGTTTATTGTTAGGAGGCATCGTTAGACCAAATAAATAAGTTTCTTTACTGTTTGTGCTGTTTATACTCATTGAGTGGCAGCTCTAGAGTCCAGCTTGTTTGTTCTTCATATTCCGTTCATTTTTATTTATTTATTATTTTTGTTAAATTATTTTTGAGCAACCAGGTCTGTATTTTTTTTCCTCGCTACAAAAAAAAAACTAAAATCTTGAACATGTTCATAATTATACTGCTTAAGGTTTACGTCACCGTCAGTGTTGCATTTCACAACAACTATGGCAGAAATGCTACAGCTAGCTGCTGTCGCTGCTATTCGAGCTCGTAACTTGTTATTTTGTAAGTAAAAAATGACAAGTTGACAGCAATGTAAAAGATTGTCAAATGGAGTTAGCTTGAATTGGAATAAAACTTTTGAAATCCCAGTTGTTTTAAGACGGCAGAGATCCACCTTGGTCTCGCTCTGACTAGCCATTAGCTCATCCATCCAATAAGGATGAAAGTTTTTTTTCTCCAAACTGAGGTTGTTCCAAGAAATTACTACAGTCTGTACAATGGTAAACATTTGGAATTTTTTTAATTTTTATTTTTACAGAATCCCACTTCAAAATGGCCGGAACATCCCTTTAGCTTGTTGTGCACTGAGGGGGGAAACAAACGGGACAGATTAAAAAAACGTGAGATTTAGTTTTTACAATAAAAAGTTATTCTTCCCGCTCCGTTCACTCGGTCTATTTTCATTTTAAAGAAAACCCGACTGTCGGCAGCTCTCGACTCAAACTTGTTTCTTACAGTGACGTTTGCTGTTAGCACCAGCTGTTCTGAGACCTTCGGCTGTTTGAGAGAAAAGGCTTCTGGGTAGAACGGGCGGCCATATTGGCTGCTCGGACGTGGGTTTGATCAGCTCGATGAAAGGCGGCGCCCGTTATGTTCAGGATGATGATTTGAGCCCAACGGTTTAGATCCTACTTAACCAAGCATACTTCCTGTGTCTGCCTTGGTGATCATGTGTCCTCCTCTGCTCCTATTTTGTGTGGGGTCCCACAGGGCTACGTTTTAGGACTTCGGCTCTGAGGCCTCGGCTGTCGATGGAATTAATAACTGATGTTATTGCCGATTGAGATGCGGTGGTGGTGCACCTTTAATTGTACAAACACTTGTGGACTTTTAAGACTCAAATCAAGATCGGTGATGAAGACTAAGATGGCTTTGGCCTTTAATTTAAAAATTGATGAAATTAGATAAAACATGCAAATAATCTGTTGACATTTAATTTAATCTGAGTCCAGACAAGAGAGAATTCAGGTCCAAATCTGTACCCTGGACCGCTGCTTAGGGATCTTTGCTGTGGTGAGATCTGGTAGCACTCAGAGTATGTGCTGGAGGTGACTCTCAGCTACTACCACACTGGATTTTAGCTCAGTATAGGTAAAATTGATCGAGTGGCAGCCATTTCTGTGTTGGTAAATGTCGATCAGTGGCGGTGGCCATCTTGGATCAAATCATCTTGGCGCCAGTTCAAGCTGGAGGCAGGCGATCTGAGACGTTCGGTAACATGAGTACAGTTGTTCTTGAGATATTTTGCTAACAGACAGTCAAAGGAGGGTGATAACAAAAACTAGAGAAATTGCATTTCCTGCAGAAATGCAGTGTGAATCCAAATGAAGAACTTGCTGAAAAACATCTAAAAAAAAAAAAGCTAATCTGGTCCTCTGGACATTCAAAAAACAAAACAACAAAAAAAAAAAAAAAAA
>JAVCKU010133337.1:0-12621 GCA_032273985.1 Hypsolebias coamazonicus
CCTGCAGAAAGACGAGGACACTGACTCAGCATCCACACATCAGGTGGTAAATGGGAACAAAGTGAACACTGAGAAGATTCTCTGTGGAGCCTGACGTGTCTGAAATACTCGTGCTGTGATGAAAG
The DNA here is from genome assembly GCA_032273985.1 of Hypsolebias coamazonicus. Taxonomy (NCBI): domain Eukaryota; kingdom Metazoa; phylum Chordata; class Actinopteri; order Cyprinodontiformes; family Rivulidae; genus Hypsolebias; species Hypsolebias coamazonicus. Next base: position 126 of record JAVCKU010133337.1, read on the forward strand.
TTCAGAGGACGCTGATTTGATACGTTTTCATTTTGAGAAACAGTTCTTACATTTTGAGAATGAACATCACAAGAGAAGTGAACCATGAGTTTAACTTGCCAAGTGACCACCTCCATGGGTCCAAAAGGATTCTATAAAACCTGTTATCAGTTCATGTTCTGAGCTGCTGGATGTCTGAACCTGTGTGGACACGTGGAGCTTCACCTGTTTACTGCAATGGAAAATGTACAGTCCCAGGCCTGAACCTCAACAGGTACCCTCAAAACTGTTGCATCAAAATGACCGGCTTGGCCCGTGATGCTATTACTTTTATTGATGTCTCAAGTTGCCATGGCGATGTAATTTGCAAACAAACTAATTTTTCCCCATTCAAAAAGCCTGCAGATCAAACTGTGACGAGTGTTTTTAACTCGTCATATCTCTGACATATCGTGCTATAAAAAGGTGAAAATTCACACGTGTGAACTAATCTCGTCTCACTCACGCTTCAAGGCTTTCTTCAAAACAGCTCGTGCTTCAGCTGTTCAAACCTAACAAGGCGGCAGATTCTTGTACAATTACTTGAAGTGTTTGTAAAATTTAAAAGACGCCCTCCTGGCTCGCCTCAGAAAAAAAAAACTGTTGAACTTTGAGAAAATGTTCAACGAGGAAACCAACAAGTGCAGTCACTTTTCCTGCTTTTCTCATTAATGATAAACTCTCAGTTGAACTTCATCCATGGTTCAGTTTGGGTCTCACTGATCCGTACGCCTGAGGATTGAGTGACTCGTATTTTACCTGATAAACATTTGTTTTAGGTGGATCTGAAAACTCATAAACCAACCTGATTTATAGATGTATTGTCCTGGTTTACAGATTTTGTGTTTGTTAGCTGAGGTACAGCTGCTGGAGGTGGAGTCGGTGCAGAAGAATCCCTCCAGAGGTTCACACACTGTGTCCGATGTCTGTGTACAATTCAGCTTTATCTTCACATTAAATCCTGTTGAAACATAAAGACGTCACACAGACAAAACTTTGATTCTTTGTTCCGCTGTAATCAAGCATAGCTTAATTTTTTTACCAGATATAGTAACTTCAGAGAAAAGTAATAAAACAGACACTCACATGTGAATTTGTTGGCATAAACTTCAGTTAAAATGCTAATATAAACTGTGCATTTCATTTTACTGTGGCAGAAAATGTGAAAAACAAACAGACGCACCTGAATCACAGACGCTACAGGAGATGCAATGTTTCTGTTCGGTGGGTTTATCCGTATAAGTTCCTTCTGCACACTGCTGACAATAAGAACTTACCACCTCTGTGCAGTCTAGTTGTACTCGATGTCCTGTAGAAAAATAAAATAAGTATTTAATTTAAAATACACTTATTGGGGACTGCAAAGAATACGCAGACACCTGTGAATACTCACCTCGGAAAACAAGTTTCTTAACTTTTATTTTTTTATACCTTAACTCTTCCATCAAATTTAATGCAGCCTGGACCACAACATGTACCCCCACGAATGTTATGTCAAGACAACCGGCTCAGCCCTGTCATGCGTGCTGTTATTAGCGTTTCGAGTTACCATGGCGACGTAATTTGCAAACAAAGACGCCGATTTCCCCATGTAAAACGCCTGACGGAACATTTCTCACACCGTAACTGCAGCTCTGAGGTCACATGACCAAAAACATGCATGTTAGTCTGCCTTCAGGCCCAGGCTTCCCTTGCAAAAGAGATCTGCGATCCCAATGGGATTAGCCTGGTTAAATAAAGGTTAATTAAAATAAATAACAGGACCTAGAGTGTGCAGCTCCATGAAATAAAATCATAAAGTCACTGAACAAACTCTTCCAACCACCGCATTTTTTAAGACATATTTATCAAAATGTAGGAATTGTTGTCGACTTTGCACCAGTATGTTTGTCTTGGCTGTGGGAGTTCTGGTTTGGTCGTGAGGTGCCTCAGAAAGGAGAGTGTGACCACGTCACTCATGTTCTGTTTCATGTGGTATTTGCCCTTTAAGCCGCCCTGTGGGTCTCACCCCGCACGCAGCGCGCCAACACTGAAAAACCCAAACTGTGTGGGACCCACCTTAGACTGCATCAATAGTGTGCGAGTCTGTAGTTCAACTCCCCTTTTTTTTCAGCCAGCGAACACTGAACTCTAAAGAGCAAAGAAGCATGTCCTCCAGTGGAACGATTCGTCTCTGCCAGGGATGCAGATCAGGCTGCATCCTCTCATCGGACCTGCACATCATCTGTGAAGGCTGTCTGGGGGCCACCCATGCCCGACAAGCCGTGATGCTGCAGGTTCCTGCCCGTCCTGCAGACGGGAGAGTCCCAAGGCATCCAGATGTCCTCCAGCACTCTCCTCCCAGCAGTCACTTGTCCACGCACTGCCAGATATTATCCAGAAAGCGGGGAAGGCGTGCGACCTGTTCATCCCCGGACTGGCGGTGCCGCTGCCCTCCAACCTCCCGGCGGGAACATTAGCCAGCCAGCAGCCCAGGACCCAGTCTGGCCTCATTTTCCATCAGTTTCAGAACGTTTAGCAGGTTCCTCCTCGGAACAGCTGAAACTGAAGGCACCTGTTTCCACCTAAGCACCCATCACTAAGGTGGAGGGGCTGACGGACCACGTTTCTGTTCTGTTCCGCTCTTGGAGCCCAGCTTATCGTTTGTGTTCGGGGTGAGAGCGGCACGTTACGTCGGACAAAGGATCATCCCTTTGTCCCCCAGCGACCAACTGACCACGAGGCTCAGAATCCATCAGTGCACACCTCAGACGGTTGCTGAAATGTTTCACCTTCCATCCAGAGGGCTTCATCAGTCAAGGAAACACACAACACAAAACTGATTCTTCTACTCCAAAGTGGAATAAACCAGTTCTGTTGGTGCTAAGATGGTCTCTTTGACACGCCCCCTCCTCCGGTGCCGGCCCTCTCTCTCGTCGACAGTCATGTCAAACTGGTTTAAAACCAACAAAGTGCCAAAGAGACCCTCTTAGCACCAACGTAACTGGTTTGTTCCACATTTAACGTGAATAAAACATGTTTGAGTAATCTTTTGTTTCACCTTACTCTCCAATCTGACTTCATGGAAGTGGTGGCGCAGAGGTTAGAGAAGATGGGTCTGTGATCAGAAAGTCGCATGTTCAACTCCCCAGACCGACAACATCAAAATGTGGGTGGAAAAGGTGAAAAACCCCTGCCTCCACCATTTGCCCAACTCTGGGCCCTTGAGCAAGGCCTTTAACCCACATCATTTGCTCCTAAACAAGTCTGTCTTGAAAATGAGTTATTGTGTCTCAATGAGACTACCTGTATAAATAAAGGGTAAATAAAAATAATAATAAAATGCTGAAATTAAAATAAATCTCAGAGTTTGCTGCTTCGTAATTTAATCAAAGCTGAATATTTTGTTCACAGTGGAAACAGAAAACATTGAAAATGCTGAAACAGAGAAACTTTGCCTTAAAAATAAATAAATAAATAAATAAACATGATAATGTTGTTTTGAACCACTTTGGCTATGGCTGCCTCAGAGGAGTCGACGGTGTAGAGGGTGGGCTCCAGAAACCATTTTTTCACCATCAAACTGGTAGACCCAGTATGTAAACCACTTATGGGACTGAGTTTTTTGTGGCTCCTCGGACTGATGAAGTCCTTTGGATGAAAAATGAAACATCTCCAAAAAATAAATACATGAATAAATAAAAAAGAAGAAGAAGAAGAAGAAGAAAGAAAGAAACCAGAGGACCTGACTTAACTTTGTTGGATGTTTTACCTGGATTATTGAGCATGAACTTTGACGATATTTTTTTTTAAATTTTTTGTAGCAACACATCTGTTTATAATTGTTCCAGGTTCATGTTTCCTCGGTGAAGCAGTGTTTCTACTTTTAACTAAAGTCTGTTAATGTCCAGGACCTGAGGGGACCAGTTATTGAAGGTTCTGGAGGGAATGTAGTCCCATTCTTGTCTGAGGGAGGATGCTGTTCAACAGTTTTGGATCTTCTCTGCTAGATGTGAGCAGATATTGTTCTAAAATGTGTAGATACTTTTCTGCATCGTTAGTTGTGTTATCTGTCCATGCAAATTGAACTAATGTACCTTCATACATTGGTTTTCCACTTTGCCTCAGTCCATTTCAACCCTCCTGCTGCCCTTGGGTCAAAATGAGCCACGATGCCTCAGTTTTAAAACTGATTGGGTTGTACGTCCCTGCATGTGAGGGATCTGAGATCTTTCCTCTCTGTTTAGATTTACTTCCTTGTCCTTTATTGTTTCAGTCCTCCAAATTTCTTCAACAGTTTAATGATATATTCTGCATTTTAAAGGTAAGAAAAATTCAAATCCCCTCCAGTCTTCTTTAAGGATCACAGTTTTTAATATGAGTTCCTCAAAGGTCTATGACCAATTGGAGATCTTCTGCTCATATTAACTTTTTACACACTCAGCCTTTTATGGACACTGAAATGGCAACAAATTATGTTTTCTGTCACTTGTTTAAAGTAACTTTGTTTAAAGTAACATTGGTTTAGTGGAGTTTAATAGTTTTATCACAACTACTTTGTATTTGGAATGAGCTAAACGCTTGGGGGAAAATTACTGGAATTATTTTTAAACTAATTAAATAAAATTGACAGAATAGTTCAAATATCTTGGGCTCAAATACTCTGCAATTTTATTTTTTTAAATAAAGTAAGAATCAGTGTTGATTTTAATTTTTTCATTGCAAACTTGTGAAATAAAGAAACATGTAAAAAACATGTAAAACCTTCAGTTGGCTCTTACCAGGAGGACACATAGGACAGCATTCATTACCGATCTGATACTCTGTTGGATGACATGGGAGAGAACAGAATCTGAAGACTCTCATTAAAATGATCTGTGGAGACAATAAAAGTTTGTTTTAGATCAATGAATCTTTCATTTGATCGGGATCAGAACCATTGCACAAACAGAAACTGACATTTGGAGCAGTGCCACTCTTCAAAGTTGTTTATCTGTAGAAGGCCACAAGAACTGATGACAATAATTTTTATTAAGCTCATATCTTTGTCTGCCAGCTGTAGTTCATGAACTCTGTTATAAATTACACTGAAATTCCTTGAAGGAATGTAAATAACTCGCAGCCTTGTGTATCACAGGTTTAATCAAAGGTCTCATGCAAACAGCACAGAGTGTGTTGGGATCAGTCTCAGCTGCCAACAAACCAAATGGTAGTTCAGTCGCTGCAAAACTGACTGCAGCCATGTTTGTGTTTGCTCAGATTCAACATGGTGGCCATGTTGAACTTAGATGACCCCACAGGTTAATCAGCTGCAGACGTGCAGTCTGTGATTATTTTCTGAGGCTGTGTCCACAATGCTCTTTCTAAAATGTTTTGATTTAATTGGCACCATTTCTAGAAATGTTTTCATCCACACAGAAACAGTCCAAATGCTGCAGTAACCCTGTCAGGCCTGTATGAGGCGCTGACACAAAAATACACCAGAAACAGGAAACAAGACCCAAACGTGTGGACACAACGATTTCAGGTCCAGAATCCACTGAGACAGAGTTTCTCATAACGTTCAGAGGGACTGAGGTAAATTATTTATACTTTATACAGAAGTGTTAGTCCTTTAAAACAATTGTTCTTATATTTTTTTAATGGTTACTCGGTGTATAATGTTTCTCATTTAGTGCAACGTTGCTTTAGTTTTTCTTTTTATATAGTTCTTTATTGTGATAAAAGCCATTTTAGCCGTAGATTATTTGGTTTACAGTAACTGTTAATGTTCATCAGCCTTGTTGAAGTAATACAGTAAATTAAAGTTCAAATGTAATTAAGAACCTGGAGTCTGAGACAAAAACAAATGTGTAATCTGTCGTCTGTCACATTTACAGTTACAGATCTATGACTATAGAACAACCAGATGTTCAACAATAAATACATAAATAAAACATTATGATGTTATATTATTAACAAGATTAACACCAGCTGTACCAGTGAGCAGCAGGAAAACTAATGGACGAGAAGGTCCAACCCACTGATGCTGATTGACAGCTGAAGTGGTTCTGCTGAAAAGTGGCATTATGAAATAAACAAGCCATCATGAAAAACACAATTATGAAATAAAAGAAAAGGAAATTTTTCTTATTGCAAAATGTTTTATTTATTTATTTAATTTTGAGCATTTTGCTGTTGGTTTTGCAGTAAGACGTGCAGTTGCTCTTTAAAATGCAACATTTATAAAGACTGCTGCACACAGGAGTTAAACCTGCAGCTTCAGGCAGATTTAGATCTTTGTGTAAACCCAGCAGTTTAAAAATAAAGTTTAAACGATGCTTTAAGTGCAATGACATCAGGAAGACTGCAAAAATACCACCAGATAGATAAAAGTATGATGTTCTTCTTCCTGCTGTCTGGAGGTCTGCGTTAAAGCTTAATTATTTTTTTTTTTGGTCTTGAATTAAATCAGATTAAATGCTGTTTCTTATTATTTCTAGACTTGAGTTGATTCTGAGACATTCAAACTGAAAGAACTGGAGCTGCTACAAGTAAACCAGTACTCAACACACTTTGATTAAAAACAGTGTTCATGTTGTGTTTTCATGCTTCACTGCTAAACTAGAACGTTCTTCTTAATATCAACTCTCGATGATGTGAAAACTGGGGGTTGATATCAAAAACCAAACTAACAAAACAACCTCCCACATCATCCACCTTTACAAATGTTCCATCAGTGTTAAAGCAGTGACAAAGGTTTTTATAAAGAGCTACATCAAATGGTGGGACTTGAAAGAATTCCCTTCAGTTTTCCAGATTTATTGAAAAGCACTTCTGGACTGTGGGTCCACGCTCAGTGGAAACAAAGTTCTCTGGTGGAGCCACAGGAGACCTGCATTAGGTTGGCTGTCATATATCGGACACATTGACCTTGTTATGAAGGTGGAAGTGCTGGTTTTGATTCTTACTTTAGTTTTTGACTGGTCTTCATGACTTTGCAACGACGAGTACTTTTAATGTCCTGTAGCTTCTCTTCTAAAAACACAGCTGAGGAGCTGAGATATGCTTCATGATCTTCATGACTCAATGCCAGGTGGAAAAACAGTTTTCCATCATGTGTGTCTCTGTATCTGGAGCAGGTGCTGTGGGTCCACGGCCCGGGGCTGAAGATGATAACACCTCCCAAAAATACAACGTTTGCTCCAAACTGTTGCTGCCAGTCTGATCCGTAAGATAATCATCTAAAACACTGAATGGACTTTCCTTCTAAAAATACCAGACACACACCAGCTTTATTTATAGAGCACTTTAAAACTGTTTGAACACTCAACATTCCTGTTTGACGTCTCAACAACAGCACGACACAAAAACCTGTTTCTTCCTCATCAAGATGTTTTTACCAGCAGACATGCATTTGTCCAAGGGTTTCCTCTTAAAGCCATTGTGTGAAGTAGAACAGATGTGATGAAGGAGAAGACATCGTCGCCCTCAGATCTGTGACGAGTCCAGTTCTATCGTCCAAAAGTCCAAGTCACCGTCTGTAAACAAAAAGAAGAAACTGATGTGCAAATATAGTTGATCTGAAAACATGAAGCACCGACACGAGTGAAAGTTCCTCTGTGGACGTCTTCTGACTGAACATGTCACCAGTACAACATCACACTCCACCAAACTTAAGTCCTGGTTCTGCCCTGTGGCCTCTTCCCAGTGACACATGCACAGAAAAACTCCAAAGAGAGGCCTCCTGACCAGATGTTCAAACATCTGTCTTCACTCTTTGTTAAGAAACCAGGTCTCTCCTGTAAATGAGTCCCCGAGGCTCAATGGGATTAACCTGTCTAAATAAAGCTTGAATGAAAAAACACCTCAACTGAGTTCTCTTAATGCAGAGGAGCAGCTCATCTCCGAGCTCCACCTGATGATGGAGCTCCTCGCCCTGTCTCCAAGGCTGAGCCCCATCACCCCATGAAGCAGCTCATTTCAGATTCAGTCATGATCTATGTCTCAACAGATGAAGGTTGGAACATAGACAAGTCAGTAAATCAAGTTTTGCCTTTTGACTCAACTCTTTCTTCACCACAACAGACCAGAGCAACACCTTCATTATTGAGGACAAGGTCCCAGTCTGTTACTCCACCTTCCACTGGAGGTGGATTCATGGTGGGCACAGCTTCTGTTTTAGTTATTCAGGGACTGGATGGTCCTTAAAAATAACCCCAGACCAAAACTCCCACAGCACCCCCACCTCACAAACCACATGTAGCCCAGAGAAAAACTCTCATGACCCCATTAGCAACCACAAGGATGAAGATCTGGTCCACTGTCCCACAACCACACACTGCTTGTCCTGGACCTGAGGTTTGACAATGAGTTGGAGCCTCTTTCCAGATGAGTGAAGAACAAAACTCAGTGTCACAAACTCTACACCACATCTTTTAAGATATGAACATACATTATAAATCAAAATGTTGTAGGATTCCTGCCGTCTTCCCCTGCAACCTCTCCTCAGGAGCTCATCAGTTGATTGGCAGCACCTGCTGTTTAGATCTCTACCTCCTGCACTACTTGAACCTCAACCAGACGTTCAGCCGACGCTCAAACATTGATCACCATTGGTAAAACTGTGACAGCCTGTAGATTCCTGCTTAGACTTGTCTACACTAACCTGTCTGCCTTCTTGCCTGTCTGTTCAGCTCCTGTTCCATCTTGACTGCCTGCTGGTCTCCTAGGCTGCGTCCGGTTGCCAGTCCTGCACACCAAGGCCTCAACTAAGGAATTCACTCTGGACATCTTCACCCCTCTCCACCTTCAGTCGTACTCACCCCTCGGGCCACCCGTTCCACTCTGGACCTCGTTCTCCTGGAACCCATAATCAGGAACCACCTGCAAACGCCTTTCAACAGTAAAGACAACAGAGACTATTATCACAGTTGTTTTTTTGAAGTCCTATACCAAGGCATTCACCATCTCTCCCCTTCTTCCCACAGCTGTCTCTCCCCCCGCAGTTTCCAGCACTGAAAATAAACTATCTCTCTGGTTAGAACTACAAACACCGGCTCGGCCAGTTTTTACTCTGTAGATTAACATCTAGTTGAAACGAGATTAAGGAATTTGAACTTTAATAAACTGCATTTATCAGCAGATTTCATCGGTTTCATTCTCTGCTCACTGAACGTCCTTGTTCTGTTTTTACATTCACTTTGTCCTTTTTTGTTTTTATCCAGTTACAGCCGTTAATCACTGACAGGTTTATTGAGTTTTACTAAGAAGTCAAGTTAGAATTAAAGTTGTTTTCTTCATAACTTTAATGACCTTTATGAACTGTCTGCCAGCAGCAACAGGGACAAAGGTTGTTTCATGAAAGCTGCAGAAACCTTCATGTGTGTCAGAGTTTGCTCCACAGATCAGATCAGGCTGAACTTGTCTGTTCAGATTAATAAATGTTGCCATGAAGAGTTCAAAGTCCAAAAGTCGAACAAAGAACTTCAAGGTGTCTTTATTAAACAAGTTGTTTATTTCCACATAAATATACTTCCTCTAAAAGAGTCATGTGTTTGTTTTACTGATACAGTACTGATCTTCAGTCAGCTGCTGGTTTTAACAGCTTGTTCCTCCATTTTGATGCAGAAACACAAACAGAACCTGAGAAGAATCTCTTTGATTAAACCTGTTCACAAAATAAAAACCTCTGAGGAGTCTGGATTCAACATTTACTATTTTTACTGGGTTTAGAATAAATGACACTTTATTTCTGATACAAACATGAACGAGCTTAAAGGAGAACACACACACATTCTGTGCACTTACCATGACAAAGAAGAGTTGGATAAACGTCAAAAATGAGTTTCCAGAAGCAACAAGTCCAGAGAATTCAAACAAACGACGAACAGAGAAGTTCAGATCATGTTGTGATCTGAGAGCAAAGTCCTGGTTTGGATTGAAGGAGGAGTTCCACCCACAAGTTCAGCTCTGTTCAACCTTTAGCTGTTGTCTTAACTCAAATAAAAGAAACATATCTGATTTCTCTTTTGTTCAGATTTTAATATATTAACTTAAACAGTTTTATGTTGCTGTATGTACAAAGACTTTGAAACATCTTAACTTTTTTATTTTTTATCACCTGAGAGCTAAAACCAGTTCTTCCAGTGAAATGTGCTGCTCTGTCATCTGATAACATTTAGATCTCCAGTTACATCTACTGGGGACGCACGGTGGCTCAGTTTGTAGAGCTGCTGCCTCTCAGCATTGAAGGTTGCCAGTTCAAATCCCAGCCTGGATCTCTCTGGGTGGAGTTTGCATGTTCTCTCTGTGCATGTGTGGATTTTCTCCACGTACTCCAGTTTCCTCCCACAGACAAAAACATGCATGTTAGACTGATTAGTAACTCTGAATTGTCCCTAGGTGAGAGAGAGTGAATGGTTGTTTGTCTCTGGTGTGTCCTTGTGATGGACTGGAGACCTGTCCAGGTGTCCCCCGCCTTTCACACAGTGATGGCTGGACATGGGCACCAGTGACCCACATGAAAGGGAATAAGCGGGTAAAGATGAGGGATGCATGAAAATCAGATTAGTAGCTACAAGTGTTGGATGTCGGCTTCCAACACAATTAATTTTAGCTCAATATCTAAAATCTAATCAGTTGTAGATGTAAATCCAAGATTACTTTCTGAGAATTTCCTAAAAATTGTTTTGCTAAAGCTACATATTATTATACACAGACAGACGCAAGAGTGGGAGATAATAAGGTGAACGTTTGTGGCTCTAATGCAAAAAAAAAAAGAAAAATAAACTTGTTTTTGACAAAGACTAAAGTGGAAGATCAGCCGCTGAAGTTCTTGATGTCCCACAGCCTTTGTTCTGCTCGCTGCACATATTGTCGATGGAGTTATTTTTCCACAGAAACTTGGACGGGACGTGTCTTTGTGGCAGGACAAGTGATGAGCTGGAGCGGACAGCTCTGGCTGGAGGTGGCTGCAGTGCTCAGTGTTATTACATAAGATGAGCGCTCTCCTTGTTTCTCTAGCTTGTTCACTCAGGGGGGAGAGTTTTTGTTGGACTGAGCTGCAGCTGGAGGCCCAGCAGGCTCCGCTGCATTTCTTTGTAGGTTTAAAACCGTTGGTTACGTATTGTAACCCCAGATTCTATGAATGCAGGCGTAGCCCTTTAAGCCACATGCCATCAGGTGTGGCTTAAAGGGCGTAGCCTACGGTACATGAAATAGAACTGACTGGTCCACATGTTCTGCTTCATAACGACCAGAAACAAATGTTTGGCATTTAACTAGAGGTTAACATTTCTGTGCACTGTTTATTGACTTTGCAGGCGGGTGATTTGCATTATTTCAAATTACTCTTGTTTATTTTGCTTTAACGCACAGGAATTCCCCCAACAGGTGAGTGAGTGGCAGGTTAAACTGGTCTACTTCAAATAACAAGTTCCCTGTTTGTAAAAATAAAATTAAAAGGAATTTTTGTGTAAATGAGGCAAGTTTTTTCCAGAGTCACCCAACTCGTTCCTGGAGGCCACCTCACCATCATGGATGCTGAGATATTATCTGTTGTTGGGCGCTTCTTTCTTCCCACGCTCCAAACTTTGCTCGTGTTTTATTTTTAGTTTATTTATTTCTAACGTTACCTCTCGGAGCTCCTTCTCTATCTGCACCGCCCGCTGCACGATGGGGCCCCGCACCGCGTACTCCACCCGCCTCACGTTGGGGTTCATGGTGTCCAGAGTCAGGACCCTGTCCCCGCACGAGACCCCGTTCACCGCCTCCCGGGACATTCTGGTTCCGTTACCCCGCTGGATCCCGCACGCACTGAACCGTTATGTCTGAAAAGCAGCAAAGAAGAAGAACTAGCTACAGAATATAAATCAGAGAAGAAGAACGTCAACTGTAGGAGTTCGCGGCGCGTGGAGATAACGTTTATCACTTTTTACCAGCTGCTCCGCGGAGGTGGAGAGGTCCTCGTCAGCTCAAACTAAGTTTGTTTTCTCTCCGGAGACTTTCGAGCCTCTCAGTTTTCATATTATCCCAGGAGGACCGCCCGCCACGCCTCCGCTCGCCTCAACGAACCGCAGCCGCTCCGCCGCTTGGACTTTCTTCACGAGCCTGCCAAATGACGCGTTCAGGCGCTGCTCGGTAAATACAGCTTCTTGTAATGCAGCGATAGTCACGTGAAGCCTCAAGGAAATAAACAACCGCAGTTGAGAAATATTTAAAAAATAACAAAATTAACGATATAACCCTATTAATACCCAATATATGCGTTAAAACTAAATTTAGTTTGTTATAAATCATTACACGGTATCATCAGCGATTAAAATGTAGCAAGAAGCTTCGAATTACCACCGTTGTCCTCGGCACTTGAATGCAACATAAAAACATTTTCACAGATTTTATTCTACAGATGTTGCAACTTACAAAACTGATATTGATATTTTCCTGTTCTTTCTGTAAGCGTTACCCAGAAACATTAATCGTTTTTGGAAATGTGCATACTGAACTTTTGGAAGGACAT
>JAVCKU010133454.1:0-12573 GCA_032273985.1 Hypsolebias coamazonicus
ACTCCCAATTTGTTTTTGGAACCTGTATGGTGAGTGCAAACGTCAAAATTATTTACCAATAACTCCAGTAAAAAATCAGCGTTATTATTATTAGAGTTGGGCAGCTATATTTCATCCGGCTAATGTCTGGCATGAAAATTGGTTGAATTTAATGCTGCCGTGGGTTTGGATTGCTCCTGAGTTACCCCACTTCGAAGGTGACTTCGTGGAGGGGTACACCAGGACTCAGGCAGGCCTCATAGGACCATATTATTCTGATATGTACGTCCAAAAATTGCCAAAACCAACTGACCTTTTCGATGCACCTAAGGATGATTCTGACGAAATAGACAGATGTGTAGTTAAACGAATATTCCTCAGTCTTAACAATTCTGTGTGGGAGAGTAGTGGAGCGTCGACTAGATGCAGATTGTGGGAAACAGAAGACGCCATCATGTCTACATGGCGCTATGATTGCACAGAGTTACACAGAATGCAGACCGTCAAAATATTGCTTCAAGCTTGGCACGAATTTTACCATAGAGATAATTCCCGTACGTGGTGGGGATTTCAGGAGGAAGAAATCAGAGAGTGAGTGGTTCCTTGTTTGCATCTTACATCTAACTATTGGATTAAGTACCAGTTTTTAGCCATTGTTTATTCCAAAGAGCAGGATATATGGTCAAGTGCTTTGTATAGACCAGATAGATATGTTAGTCCCAGACCATGGCATATGATATGCAATGAAAAGCAGACAGAGTATACAGTTAGCTTAGCTCGCAGGCCCTGTAGTGAGATACCGGGTTGGGAAAGTTACTGTCAGAGCTATTATGGGACAGAATATGCCACACATGCAGCTGAAGTAGTGTGGAAAATGTACAACAATACGTGGAGAAGGTCTGTACCCGAAGGCCCAACATGTACTAACGCCATATTAGGGCATAAGCTTCAAACCAGGAAGCACATTCAGGGTGTGATAGTCCCCTTTGTCTCAGATTCTATGATAGCCCTAGCAGAAGGTCATGCAGTAAGACGACGCCTTTGTCTAGGTGATGAGATACGAGGCTATGAATGGGTAGGCCCAAATAGAATCTACTCCAATCTTACATGTCAATATCCAGAAGAGAGCTGGAAGCAATGCGGTGAAGATGAAAATGCACATACTTGTGCTTGGTATGAGACCGTTAGTTACACCGTGGGCCGCAAGGTAACAGAAGTAGTAAATGGAGTAACTGAAGTAGTTAAGGAAGGCGGAAAGGTAGTTGAAGTTTGGGTGGTTGGGCTTTTCCTTCAGATTTGGCCTTATTTGCTAGGCCTAGCTGGAGTGATAGCTATTACCGTATTAGGACGTATACTCTTGCAAGAAGGGCTCAGAGCTGTTTGCCACCAAAAGGGGAGGGACAATATGCCCCCCCCCCCCACCAGAACTGGGCGCTGGCCCAGCTTAAAGGCTGACACAGTTAAATGAGCGGCCCCTTTTACGCCCCAGAGCAGCAGGAAAAACAACTCAGGACGAGATACTTAAGAACTTTCTAAAAGCAAGGTACACATGGACAACAAGGGCGGCGACACATCAGGTGCTACAACAACAGATGTGAGTATAACGAAATGGAAGTTTTACCTCACCACGACACCCAATCCAGCAGTAAGGCAGCAGTGCCCTACCTACTTTCATGGAAGTGGTGTAGAACATTTCCTAATAATTGTTGCTTGGATGTGCCATTGTCACATGGGAAACTGGAGTGCAGTACGATTAGTGCAGATTCCAGTGGCCCTCCAGTCTTACGTCAGGATGGCCGTGACCCACTTTATACTTAGAAGACCTGAGGTGTCACCCCACTTGTTTCTTACATATCTACTGGGAAGGATTAAACTCACCCTTCCGCAGAAAGCAGTGATTACGGTATGGCTAGTGATAGATTCTGTTGTTGTAGGCCTCGAGTGTGTAGCTGCCCTCACCCCGGTGCCCATACCAGCTACACGTTGTGGGGGCACAGCCGGGAGATTAATAACAACAGTAATGGAAGGAGCCATAGCCATTGCAATGTTGGCGCACCTAATGCACCAAACTTTGTCCTTGCAACCACGATCTAGGAAACGATGGCTAGTTAGACTAGCTGTCCTTATCGGATGGGGTCTTGTGTGGGGAATCTGTGCTACATTGTATTGGGCCGGCCTCTGCACCACACTGCCCATCGTTATCTGGATGATGACCTATGCTGCCATCTTCAAACCCATCCTGATTCAACTCCTCCTGCACCGGAGGCCAGCGGAAGTCGTCAAACCCCCGAGGTTTAGGGCTCCGAAGACCCCAGAAATGGCAGAAATTGATCATTATAACCAGCAACAGCTTAACCCCCACCCTCGCTCACGCTACTGTTAATCATTGTGCTATGAGTGTGAACTGCAAAGATTGTAAACTCGAGGTCTTATCGGTTTGGGAAATATGCAACGGATAGCTGACGGCCTATAAGGTCCAGCAACACGAAGTTGGATATTTCGGAAAAGCGATAAGCTCCGAGGGTAGCTCTCGTTTTATTTTTACCGTTTTACTTTTTACTATGTCTTACCTTTCAAAAAAAAAAGGCACTGACTAATTGCTTTCCAAAAAAATATATATATATTTCATGACATTTGTTGCACATTGTTAATCTACATAAAGATGCTGTAACATTGCCCTACTTTCTCACTATGTATATTCTCTTTAAAGAGAACATGAGGAGCAGAATACAGGCGCTATTCTACATCCTGGCCACGGCGATCGCCTACATCTGCTGCACGAACGCTGTCACAATCCCAAATAGATTCGTCGTGACAACCAAAGACAGGGACATCATCCTCTGCCACTGCGAAGAACAAGTATATGACCATCAGAGAATTCAAGAAATCCGAGACACACCTTGTGGGGAAGTGTGTAAGATCAAGATAACAAAGGGTAGAGGAAAGGACAGATACATCAGCGTTACATACAGAGGATACGGATACTCCAACACCTCTGGGATTGCATTGCCTGGCTACTGTGACTGGAACGCTGTAATAACAACCCAAGAGAGGAACCAATTGCAAGAGTGGGAAAGGCACATTACCCACAACTACTGCGGGATCATCAGAAGGAAAACCCACATCACATACTACCGATTCCAGATAATAACACTCTGAAAAGAAACCAAAGTCAAGACGAGAGGATCGCAGATTCAGGAAAGTTGGATCACAGGACAAACACCATGCAAGAAGAACAAGACAAAGGGCCAGTGGCGACGGAACCCCCGGTAGCCTTTTGTTATTGTCGTCGAGGGCTGGATGAATCCTGTTATCTCTGGGCTGTTGGTCCAACCTGGTGGTGTCAACGCTGTCACTCTAACGTGGTGTTCGCAGCAGCGGTGCACGGCATTCTGATCTCGGGTAAGCCCGACAGCCTCCCACAAGCATCTGCAGATGTCTGTTGGGAGATGGAGCACACGTGTAAAGTCATCTGGAGCTCAGCGTGAGAGTCTGACCTCTATGTGCCACTGGGGCCTATCCCGTCACAAGCTGTGTATTTCCCAGTGATTGCGAAGCTTTGGGAAAATTTCACTGACGACACAAGGTTTGTGACCTGCCACCTGCTCACAGGGGTGCTTCTGATCCAGAGTCCCTCATTCAAGGTTGCGCGGGAGTCCCGAGAACCTCTGCCCCCTCAGTGGCTGGCGTCCTTTGATAAGGGTCTAGCAACCATCCCCCGGATGTTTCCCACACCAGCCATGGTAGCTGCCAAAGGACGACGAGCCATCGCCTACGTTTTTATGGCGCCCATCCTGACAGTCACCGACCAGCATCAGCAATCGTCCATTGATCCATCTGACCCTCTGTCAGTGGAGACCCAACCAGATGCAGAGCCTATGGAGTTGCAAGCAGCTCCCTCCTAACCCCCTGAGCTCGCTCTGGAGAGCGCTGAACTGCAGATCTTGGAATCCTGTCTCGATGAGTTCTTCTATAGCAAAGCTGCTGGTCCCAGACCACCCAGTTCCAACGTCATAGTCCCCACTGATCCAACAAGCCCAGAAGACTCAGAAGACTCTGACCCCCCTGTCCTGACACCGGAAGAGCCCAATCCCCCGGTGCCGGCTCATGCTGAACAGTTGGAAGCGGCTCTCCCAGAACTGGAACCACCGCAGCTGGTACAAATGCCATGCTTATCCGCCTCCACTCCTCATGTACGGCCAGTTTATGAGCCCCTCACCCCTGATGAGTCCCCAGTGACTGAGGAGACCTCACCCTCTCAGGCCGTCGAGCCTACAAGCCCGCAGCCTGTCATTCAACCAGATCAGCCCTCTGCAATATCCGGGAGCAGTTCGGAGCCCGAGAAGCCGACTGCAACGTTGGCTGATCATTCAGGACGGCTTACGCCGAGGATGAACCTGAACGAAATGACGGTACTGGACTCCTGGGAGGACCCAAGCCCTGGACACTTTGAAGCAAGAGCTCCGACTCCTCATCTTGATGACGAGATCGACCTCAACTGCTATGAGGATGGCTTGGGATCAAACAAGGCTGACCATCGTGTGGCCTGGCTCAGGCCTTAGCGTAAAAGGCATACGGAAAAAGGTCTGATTTCAAGAAGGGGGTGTTGGAAAACCAGGCTTCCAGATGATGTTACATGATCAGCCAAGTTTTCTATTAATAAAATCAGACAGTTTAAGGTTTATCTTACCTCTCACAGCTACATACAGATTTTAGGCTTCAGCTGTGAACATTAGACCAGGCATTACACTTAAAATGTGTTAACTGTACTCTTGCTGAGTAATATGAGCAAAAGTTTAATGAATAATATTTGACAAATTGTTTAATCTTTTTACTTTTAAGATGTGTAATAGAAGGAAAAGATTAAAGTCTGAATGTGCCTCAGAGCAGGCAAAGAGAGGCCGACAGCTCTCTGCAGTGGGTAGAAATGGCTTACCTATGAGGGAACAAAGTTCACCTAGATAAGAGAAGTGCACAGAAGCAAGTGTGGTTAACCAATAACTATTTCTTTGTAACTCTTTGCAAGGTAGAACTATTTCTTTGTAACTCTTTGCAAGGTAGCCAGCTCTTAGCAGAGTGTAGAAAGAGTTCAACGGTGTCCTAGATAAAGTGCACAGAATGAGAAGAGTTATCAACCAGAATTAATAAGACAAAATGTAACCTCTTAATAGATTAACTTGTGCTCATTTGATTGTTTGTTTCTGTATAATTTTGTATGTGAGAAATAACACAGGTGGTTAAAGTCAGAGACTGAAAGCCAGGCGGAGCGCTCTGTTCGAAGGCAATTCTGAGTAAAGGCAGGAAGCTGCTTCCTAAAACAGAGTGAAGTCCACAAGAACAAGTGAAGATAAAACACCCAGACTCCAGTTTAAACTGGATCTCAAGTGAACAACCCAACTGGGTCACTTACATAAGGTTTATGTAATGTTCCAGTCAAAGTCCACCAGAGTTGGGTGGAGATTGGTGGTTACATGTTCACCCATTCCTCAATAGAAGGAGAGGATTGGACAAGTGGCCATGGTATGATCTAAAACCCTCCTAGGAGGTGGAGAAACAGTGGGTATAAAAACGCTCCTCACTGAAAGCTGAGTGGCTGAGTTTGACCGGACCACCGGGGAGCAAGATGGATTAACAGGCCAGCAGCAGAAGAAGTTTGGGGTGCCCGAAGAAGAAGAGGGAAAACTGCTCGTCTGTCTTGAGCTGGATTAATGCCTTTCCTGGTTTAATCCCCCTTTATGCCTCAGCGCGGGCTGGACCAGAGAACCCCCTTTGCTTCTAAGTCTGGAACAAGCTGCCAGGTCCTCTGGGATAGCTTTTACCCCTCTCTAAGGGGAAAAGACCGGTGCCTTTTACCCTCTTAGGAATTCTTTTAAGGATCTCATTGAAGTCTGGTAAGAGGATATCCCAGTCCAATCTGCTCTAAACAAAAATTAACTGTCAGACTAAAACCACAGCGTACAAAAACAACATTGAGGGAATTGAATTGGGCCTCAGAGAGCTTTGCTCTTGCTCAGAATTGCTCCAGAACAATCAGAGTGCTCAGGAAAAACATCTGTTGGCTTGAAGTGTGTGAAGCTTAGAAGAGCATTCAAAGCCACTGACTCAAGGGCTCTCGTGGGAGTGGTCGGGTTCGGTGTAACAGGAAGGTAGCTCAATTGAGAGAGAAGTCTAGAGAGAAGTCTGTTTGACTTGATAGGTATATTGTGTGAAATTGTAATCGTATTAATGCTTGTCGCTGTTCCCCTGCAAAATTATTATTAAACGCAAAGCAAAACGCAACAATCTGGACTATTATTTCATCCTCTTTGAACTAGTATATGGTGAAGCTTGGTTTCTGACAATAACATCGTACAATTTAGGAGGTTTTTGAAATGGTTTTCTAACTACGAGTATAAAAACAACACCCCTGAGTCCTACGCCGGGACTCTAAAGACTACCAGATCAGTAACAATTGCAGCGCTAATCAAAAGGTGAGCGGCCGTTAATGTACGTTTCTTCGTGTCGGACGACCTCGACCCTGCTGCTTGGACGAGACAAGGCGCGAAGTGAGACCTGGGTGTGACGTACAGAGAGAAGGTCGTCAGCAATCTGGGCGAATCAACTTAATACAGCCTTAGTGAAACTGTCTTAGGGAGCTGCAGGTAATACTACAGCGCTAGGGCTAGCTTTTGACCCCTTGGTGGACAGGCTGCGACGGGGGCTTGTCACGTGTCCAGTGGCTACCTCAATCGGGCAAGCAAAACATGGTGGCAGCGGTGAGATACGGTTTTTAAGAGTAGAAACCCCCCAAAGAGAAAGGCGCGCTACAGAGAGTTGATAGGCGTCAATAGGACAACCCCTAGAGCACAGGAGTTGTTAGTGGCTGGGAGACCCCCCAGTCAGGTAACCCCAGTAGATCACTACAGGTAGTGAGGTGGGTTAGAAGGCTTATGAAGGGTTACTGACCATAATCCAAAGTAGTAAGCAAGCAGCTGCTCTGTTCTCGTCCTAAGCTCTAGGATATAAAGCCGGGAGGCTTTGAGAACTGACAAACTCGACCCGACAAAGGAATAGATCGATGGCCTCAGGTGAGGCGTCAGCAACGGCAGGGCTAGAAGGCCAGTCCGAATTAGTGGGAGGTGAAGGGGCAACAACCCCCGCACCCCAGATAGGGAATGAGACGATAGAGTTAGGAGGGCCAGCGGAGCCCAAGCCCGTACAAACAGAGCCAGTAAAGGAAGAGGCAGTGAAGCCTAAGTCCATACAGACAAAACCAGTCGGGACAGAAACAGCAGGACAAAAAAACCCTAAAAACAAAGTCAGGAGAACGACCATTAGAGGGGATAAAAAAGGTAGTCCTCTTCTATGGCCAAGGGTTCAAAAATTGGGACCCTGATGTACAGTCCTTTTTCAGGGGAGGAAATCTTAACATGGACAAAGAAGTCCTGCAGCAGAACTTAATCAAACACATGGAGAGAACAGGTGTATATTACTGTACACATGCACGCAGGGCTATCAGACGATAGTGCTACGAGATCCAGGAAAGATGAAAACTACAAAGGAAATTTAAAAAAATGGTTACAATGGTGGGTACAGCGGTTTCAGGCCCCACAATCAATGGAATTAGAGGGAATAATTAGCCCGTCAGCAGAATGCGACCCCCTAGTAAAAATGATAGCCAAGGCCACGGGGTTGCAAGGGAGCACAGTGGCATCTAAAGTTAGAGCCCTTAAGAAGGTACCAGCATACGAAGAGGAGTTAGCTTGAATGGAGCAATATAGAAAAGTGAAGAAAGCAAAGTCAGGACAAGGAAGTGAACGAGATTCCATGACAGGCTCCCCTGGAGAATCCGACAACGACCATGACGAAGTGGCAGAATCCAGAACAGCTATAGGACTGGAGGATGAGGGAGTTAAGCCAATAATTAAACCAGCATCCCATCTAGGGACCATATCCTCAGGTACCTATGCAAATTGGAACAATTATAAGTTGAGCCAGGGATATAGTTCCGTAGACTCAGAACCGGGGGAACGACGAAGGCAAAAGACAATGAACTCAAGAGGTCCTGAAAAAGACGATGCACAATGGACTGATGATGATGAGATTGAGAGCAAGAGGGCTGAGAAGGCTCGGGCAGAAAGGTGTCTTCTTGACATGGTTGAGGGTTTATACGCATATGTGAATCAGGAGAAAGGGTTCGGCGCAAGGTCACGAGGACCAACATCAGGGCCGCGTCTAGCCACACAATCTGACAGCCAATTAATAGAGCAGGAAAGTCAGGAAGAAGACGACCCCCCGCAAGATTCAGAAAGTGATGAGGAGGAAGAGAGCGAACGCACTAAGTCTTATACCCAAAAACTATTGGAGAAAATGCAAAGTAGAGAAGCAGGTGAGGGACCAAGTTCAGGGCCATCAAGGGGAATGTCAGTGCAAAAATTAGCTACAGTCCCCGACAACAGAATAAAAAGGCAGAAAAGTTCTGCGGGAGACCCTTCGAGGGTACCAAAAGATACACCTAAGAAAAAGACAGCTAAACAGAACCATATAGACCCTAAGCCAAAGACTGAACCTAGATCAAAAGATGAACAGGGAAAACCCAAACAACCGAAGGAAAAACCTAAGACAACACCAAACGACGTACCAAGGCCCCGTGCTAAAATAACCTTTAAACCAGTGCCGGAGGAAGCCTTGTGCCTAAAGTCCCAGAACGGAGTACGAGTGTATCATCTGATAGGAAGCCCTTAGGCAGTGGATGCTGACAGTTTGCTAGTATTCACAAATCATAAATACAAAATCCATAACTCGAACTTCAGAAAAGAACTGAAAAAACATGCTGGTCCAGAATACCAAGCTGAAATAAATCACTTGAAGGAGGAAATGAAAGGCTCGAAGCCAAAAGCGCGCCTGACCAGCGGTGCAGAGACCCCATATCATGCAATAGTACATGTCCCGATCAAAAGTTATGAGGAAGTGACCAGCAATGAACAATACATGGGGGAAATGATAAATGCCCTTGAGAGAGGAATAACCCAAGCCGTAGCCAACAATCTTTAGAGCCTAGTGGTAAGTATAGATGAATTGAGGTCACACCATTTACAGTGGAAAATAGCTGAATGTGTGGCAGTTAACACAGTGACCTATTTGGCTAAGGATATGCCAGCTGCCGCGTCGTTGAGAGAAATAGTCATAGTGACCCCAACTCACTTGCGTGAGGACAAGAAAGTGACCCCAACTCACTTGCGCGAGGACAAGAAAGCTAGGCTTCTGACCACTATGATTAAGACAAAAAAAGAAACCAGTAGAGGGACCTCTGACAGCAGAGGGACAGGACAGAGAGGAACTGTCAACGTCACGAGCTGTAAGTTAAAAAGAGAAAATAGTAGTAAATGATCCCTGATTACCACAAGCGCACGTGACCTCACCCTCGAAAGAAGACCTGAGAGGCCCAACTACCAGACGTAGAAGAAGTGGGGCAGAAACGCCGATAGGGAGATTAGGGTGCAATAGGCCGACTGAGATTCAACCCCTAAATGAGGGAAGTGAAGGGAGTGATTGCGAAAATTCTCAAGGAGAACCAGACCAAGACCCATGCAGGGAGCAGACAGACAGTGAAGAAAGTGCCAGCTTAGGGTCAATAGCAGATCGGCAGGACGGCCCACATAAACCCTTGAGACTAGGGGCGAGAAAAGGACAGAAAAAAACCGGTGGAGACATTTGATGTATGTAGAGCGTTTGAAAGATTAGCCAGAGAGCCCACTTGGGGCACAATCCAAGCAAACGACGGGCATCATACATACATCCCAGAAGCTGGTCAGAACCATTACAATGTCCCATCAGTTTGGGCAGATAGGTTGGAGGAGACAGTATAATTAACCATCAAGGTGACATTGGGAGAGTGGGCTAATATCCTGATGATGCCCTCAAGTCCAACTTTAGCCGCTCATATAGATCTAACCAGTAAATTCAGAACAGCGTATTTGGGAATAGCACATGACGTGATGCGGAGAAGAATGAAAAAGTCAGTCTACAAATATGCTGGGGAGACAGAAAAGAGAATAAAAGATGAGATATCAGCTGACGAGGAGGACGAATCAAGCCAGCTAGAGAACCATCCATTGTACTATGTACCTCAGTCAGATTCAGAACCGAGACACGTAGAACCACGACAGGCCCCTAGCTCAGAAACTGACAGTTATCTTGAGTACAAAAAAAAAGAAGACGTTAGTGAGGGCAAAAGGGCCTGATGAAACTACTGAGAACTACATCAAAGATGTGTGGCCTATGGTCAGAACGTTCACGAATTGTGATGTGGCAAGGAAACTGTGGTTAGGTAATGTTACTACCAACCCAGTAGGCAAAGAGGAGTCAGCCCAAGACCACTAAGAAAAGTTGGTCCTGGAAGACATGGATGACAAAGATGCTCAAATCCAAAGGGCAAAGGTGCGTATGGATCAGGGTCAGCGCCTCACTCCAGTCTGGTATCAGCTCAAACAAATGCTCACTCCTAAAATATATGTTAAAGCACTGAGAATAGTAACACAGGGCAGGAGAGGAGAGATCACTTTTGCCAAAATGCCCCTACTTGACACACCCATCCCCCAAATAGATCAGGCAGTGAAATCATTTGATTTAGAACAGCAGTTAAGGGAAGAGCGCAAGAAAAAAGAGAAGAAAAAAAGCCCAAAGCAACCAAAGGCACCCCCTAAACCGCCGCAACAACAGCAGTACAGAGAGCGGCCCCTGAGGCAGTCAGAGACTCGGTATAGGGAGCAACCGCCGAGAAAGTCAGGACCACAATACCGAGATCAACAACCAAAGCGATTTTCAGCCCCAGCTTCAAATTCAACCACACAGAAGGGGGGCAAATACTTACCCCCAGAAGAATGTGCCAAATTAACCCCAGAAGAAAGAAAGACCCTCCATGAATACCGTTCGAAAGGGAGTGGGGGGCCAGCTAAATAATGGCTGACAGGCCTATTGGGAGAGGGACGACATCTACACCGACGTGGATGGAGAACCTTACCTAATAGATTCCAGAGCAGAGGTGTCAATGACCCGCAAAAACCTAGAAACAATCGGACACCTCAAAGTCCAGTTAGCTAACGGGAAAGTTGAAAAAAATGCCTTTTGGATTATGGCAAGGAATTGTGTAGATAAAAGGGCCCTATAATCTCATGACAATTACAGATCTAAAAGAGTTGAGGAAACCAAAGAAAGACCAGAGAGTATTAAATAGACGGTTAGAAATGTTAAAATCCAGGTTAGTAAAAATAGGGCGCACACACGAACAACATGAGTTTGAAGACTGGTATAAACATGTAAATATCCCTGAAGTAACTGTAGTGGATGTACCCCCATGTCCATCTTGTCCCAGAAGACCTTCTGAAAGGACAGAACTTATAATTTCATTAATTTTAATCCAGAACACAAATTATCTCGAGACTTTTTAATTTTGTTCTAAGTCAAAAAATCAAAGAACAATCTTTCTTTATTTTTATTATCAATATTACAGTATTCCATATTTTGATAATCAAAGACTCTAATCAAAAGTCATTATGAGGACACTCTATGACGTTTTAATTAATTAAGAAAAAACAAAGAAACAACAATTTCATTTGTGTATCTTTTTTATCTGAATGATGTTTTATTTCACGTCATTTTTAATGTTGAAATAATCATTTAAATCAAATGTGAATGATTTTAAAACTTCATTAGTTAAACATTTTACTCAAAATAATTCTGATTTCATTTGAGTGTGTGAGGAAATGTAGTCTTTAGTGTGTTTAAAAAGTCAAGAACAAGGCCATATGTTCTTTTAGACTTTTTTTAAATTCATTTCATTCATTTTATAATAAAAACACACAAAACAATTAACATACAGATAACAAGATAAAAAAAAAACAAATAAAATGAAAAGTGGCAGATGAAGAAAAAAATCTTATCATGTCTGCCCCTTATTCTCTAATAAACAATTCAAACAAACAACTTCATTTAATAACAAAAAAAATTGAACAATTCATTAATGTCCTAAATCACATGGAATTACTGTTTAAACTAATTTCAGATGTATTTTTTTAACAATTTGTCCTTGACCATTCTTTTGAATATATGCATTGATTTAGCTTCTTTAACATCAGTTTCCACTTCATTCCATAACCCAGCTCCCTGAATTATAGCAGACCTTCCTTTCAAACGAGTTCTATACTTGGGCTTCACAAACACATCAGTTCCCTTAAGATTATAACAACTCACTCGTTTAACAAAATACACCTGGATATTCGAAGGCAATGCATTACTGTGCGTTCGAAACATCATTGACAAAATATTATAATCCACCAGATCATAGAACTTCAGCAATTTTGTATGATAAAATAATTCACTTGATGGATGACAATAAGGTTTTCTAGTAATAATTCTTACAACTCTTTTCTGCAAAACAAAAATTGGTTTTGTAATTGATTTACACGCCTTTCCCCAAACGCCAATACAATAAATTAAATGTGGAACAATAATTGCATTATACAACAAATACAGTGCTTTTTCATTCAATAGATCCCTAACTCTATAAAATATTGCAATAGATTTAGATAATTTCATTTTAACAGAACTTATATG
>JAVCKU010133469.1:0-12565 GCA_032273985.1 Hypsolebias coamazonicus
TTGGTTTTCCTGTGATTTATCTGCAGTATGATGAATGGCAGTCCAGCATAATATACACTCCTAATGTTTTGTTGGTCCTTTTATTTTTGTTTGTAAATATTAATTTTATTTTATTTTTTGCGTTTTTATTCATTTATTTATTTTTTGCATATTTTGCGTTAAAAGACGATAGTCTGAAGCCAACATGCATAATGGATCGGAAATATTGGCAGGATGGATCCAATAATCCGATATGTAAATTATGCTGGTATTGGAGGCTGATACTGGATTGGCTCGGACCCATCCCTAATACTCAGTTTCACATCAATTCACACCTTCATGCATGCGACCAAAACATCTCTTCTGAGCCAGACAAACGAATGCCATAATGACCCTCAGCAGGGAGGGGAGGGAGATTGATCTGCGCATGAGTTTAGCTGCATAAACAAAGCATCGGTGTGGTTTAAAGCCATGAACTCAACACTGGGGTTTTGAACTGGGAAAAAAAAAAAAAAAAAAACTCCCCAAATGGGAAACAAAATGTCTTCAACTGGGACCTCATGTACACAATTTCGTTCCACCACATGCACCACATGTTGTGCGTATGACAAATAAAGAACATTGAATCCTTGAATAGCTAATAAAATAACTAATAAATACCCGATAACTAATAAAATAACTTTTATTTTTTGAAACTTTTGAAGTGTTTGCCATGTCCTGAAGGATGAAGAATCTGCACCGACTCTGTTAGATGATGTGCACCAATATGGAGAAACTAACCAAAACAACAAAAAGGTGTTTTCAACTGTCTGACAAGTTGTTCTTAGAGTAAAACAAACAGTAGTCAATTAAAAAAAACATTTTTTATTGTGTTTTTTCTGCCAAACAAGCTGAGGCTGCAACTGAACGGCGACGGGTGACATGCATTCCTTCAAGGACTGATGGCCTTTTACTGTACTGTAATGGTTTTCTGTGGTTGGGTCCAGTTAGAGCCTAAAAGAACCGGAGAACCGGTCCTGAAGTTGTCCTGACATAAACCAGAAAAGGGCAGGCAGTAGAGAAAATTACAGTCAACACTTACAAGAGCTGCTGCGTTTATGAACGATGTAGTTTTAGGAACATAAATATGGAAAGTGGTATTCTTTGTCCCTGTAGCAAGAAATTGAAAAATATTGTGATGTTTGAAAAGACTTCTTGTTCTCTGGAGCTGGTCTAGTTCATCTTTTTATTTTTGTAAATTCTTGGGTTTCCTCAAACGGTTTTTATCTTTTAACTGTGGAATACGTCAACAGCAGCTTTTACACATGACAGCTTCCTTTTTTTGCTGACATGTAATTGAATATTTAAAGCTAAAGAGAGAGACGTCCTGATCGCTATAGATCTGACGTTCAGGTGAGATGTTCCTTTCTGGAGGGTTTGAAGAGCTGCAGGAGCTGTGTGAAGATCTGTGATCTGTGTGGAACTGCCACAGAAGATGGAAGATTTCTTTCATTGTATAGGAAATGATGAGTAACTCAGGATGCAGTGTTGTTATATTGTTATAGTGCGCCCGTCGAAAGATGGACGTATAAACAATAAATCAATTAATTGCATGATAAATGAATATTATCAACCTCATTTTCATTCATCGGTTTTATAATTTCTTCATGTCTCTTTCTTTCTGCTGAAGACACTGGATGACAAAAAGTTAAACTCCGGTGTTCTTCACTGACCCTTCTCTTTAAAATCCGTTTTAACCGTCAACAATCGTGTTTTTGGATCGTTAAAAGCAGCTAAGCTGAGAAGCTACGCTAACAGACCGGCCTCAGGAAAAAAACTCCGTCTTGTTGAAGCTCCAGAATTCACGGTTGAAACTCGTACCTTCATGTAAAAAGTTGTTTTTCTCTGCAAAAAGAAGTTGAGAACTTGTTTACTGATTTTTAATTAAAAGCTTTGTGCGAAAATGCTAAAGAGCTCAAACCACACTGAGCGTCGGCCATTTTGAGAACCGAAAAACAGGAAAGGAGAGACAGCTCATGTCACGTCAAGGGGCCTCCCCCGTTTTTCTTAAAGAAACACGCTGCTCACTCCCTCACTATCCATCCTTCGGTTCAAATAGTTTTACACTGTAAGTAAGTAAGTAAGTAAACTTTATTTATATAGAATTATCATAGATACAATCACAAAGTGCTGTACAAAATAACAGCTGATTAATAAAAACAATAAAAACAGCTGATAAAAACAAGAACAGCTGATAAAAACACTAAATAAAACATTTATCACCCAGTGGTCAAAAAAGGTACGACATGCAAAACAAATTGACAAACATTTCTTCTTAACTTTGACAATAATTACTAGTTATTGTCAAATTTCAAACAATATTATCATTTATCGCAATAATGTCTGAGACAATTAATCGCCCAGCACAATAATTTTTGTGACAGGCCTAATTATGGTAACGTCTCCGCTTGTACGTCGATAAACTTTCTCCTGTCCAGATCATAACTTCTGATCTGTTCAAGGTAATTTAATGAAACTTGATACAACATTAGCATCACCGCTAGACGGAGAACCTCGTACCTTTTTCATCACCCCAGCTCAGTTTAAGGTAACAAATCCAGGTCAACGGCAATAGGCCTTTGCTTGTCTGTTCCATTGCTATAGATTGTTGTATTTCTGTATGATAGTTTGTTGACGGCCATATAATGGTACTCTAGTTTACAAGAGTTTACAAGACAGTGGTGAGACCAGCTATGTTGTATGGTCCGGAGACAGAAACATGGACAAAAAGACAGAAGATCTGGAATTGGCAGAAATGAAGATGTTGAGGTTCTCCTTAGGAGTGACAAGGATGGATAAGATTGTGAATGCCGTCATCAGAGGTACAGCACAGGGTGAACAACTGGGAGATAAAGTTAGAGAGGACACACTGAGATGGTTTGGACATGCCCAAAGGAGGGACAGTGTGTATATTAGTAGAAGGATGTTAGAAATGCAGCTGCCAGGAAAAAGGCAAAGAGGAGATATATGGATGCAGTTAGAGAGGACATGGAGGTAGTTGTAGTGAGGACAGCGGACGCAGAGGACAGAGTGAGGTGGAGGAGGATGACTCGCTGAAGAGGGAAAAGCCAAAAAGAAGAAGAAGAAGGGTCACCATTCCAACTTGGATCAAATTTGGTTAAAATGTTGTGCAAGTGGAAATGAATGCTGATTTCTATCCACACATATGATCCATGTATTAGAAGTTCAGCTCATCAGCTGCTGGACTGGATCTTAGTTCTGCAGAAGAAGAAGGTGGACTGTTCTGACATTCCTGTAGGAACAGATTCCAATAAAGGGTCAGTTCTCTTATTCTTTCAACAGATGTGATCTCATTCTGCTGCTCTCGTTCGCTTCATGTTTATCAGACCATTGGTTTATTTGCTGTCAGTCTCTTCTAACCGACACAAATGTATCTATATAAAAAGTACGACCTGTCGTAAGAAAGACTCATTGGTTTTTGAACATATTCCATTTCGTCCACTGGCTCGTCAACATGTCCATCAAGCAGTGTGTGACCTCACCCGTGTCCATGATTCCTGGACTTTGTGAATTAACAAGTCTGCGCCCAGCATTTGCTTCTCCTGCCTCCTTTCATCATCCCGCTGTTGTTTACCACACGGTGTAACCAGAGCAGATTTATGATACTTCCTGAGAAGTTTACGACTCGGTGTGCTTAAGAAGAACATCAGCTCATCCTCTCAAAAGCGTGCATGAAACAGATGTTCCGCCACGCTGGAACACGAGTCTGTCTGGAGCTCCATATCTAGTTTCCTGCTCAGTCTATAAAGACTGCAGCTCTTAAACCTTCTGTGAAGTTCACAGGTGCTGCTCTTCCAGCTCACACAGGGACCCACGTCACCAGTTTAGCCTCTTATCTTTGACAGAGTCAAAGAGACCATCCTGGACATCCAAGCTCTGAGCGTGTGGGACAACCTTGTCTTCTCTGGGATCCCAGAACAAGCAGAGGAGGATGGCGAAACCTCGATTCATGAATTTATCCAACGTCAGCTGAAACTCCCAATTGAGAGGGTTAAAAAAAAAAAAAATAGCACATTCCACCATGTCCACCGGCTCGGAGGTAAGAAGCTCAATAACAAGTGACCTCGGCCAATTATAGCGAAAGTTGAGCATTATTACCCCAAAGAGCAGGTCAGATGTTTGGGCAGAGAGCTACGTGGGACGGATTACAGTGTGAACGATCAATTTCCAAAAGAGATCCTCCATCAGAGGCGAGTTTTACTCCCAATCAGGAAGAAATACATGTCTGAGGACATCAGAGCTACGGTGGCTGTTGATAAACTCTGTGGTAATCCTCAGCTGTTCAGGGAACATCACTCTGTGGCTTTGTTAGGAACAACAGGTTAGTCTAAAGCAGGGATTTTCAACTGACGGCCCGGGGCCAAATCAGGCCCACAGGTGAGCCAAGTTACCCACAGGTGGCTCCTCGGACTGATGAAGTCCTTTGGATGAAGGACGACACGTCTAAAAATAAATAAATGAACCAGACGACCTGACTAACAATGTTGGACTTCATCACGATGTTCTAAAAGTCCACAGATTACCCTCAGACTGAAGCACTTTGGTCAACAAGGTTTTTATTATTTTAAATGGGCTAAAGGGATTGGTGGCACAGAGGTTAGAGAAGGTGGGCCTCTGACTGGAAGATCACTGGTTCAGTTCCCTGTACCAACAATATCAAAATGTGGTAAAGCACCCACACCTGCCTCTACCCTCATTCACCCCACTCTTGGCCCTTGAGCAAGGCCCTTAACCCCCACCATCTGCTCCCTCAGACGCCCTAGATTGCAGCTCTCTGCTCCACACAGAGAGCTGTGGTAGCTCGGTGGTCTGTGGTTGTGTCAGGAAGGACAGCCGGCATTAAAACTACTGTATTGCCAAGTCTTCATTTGACTTGGTTCGCTGTGGCGACCCCTGAAGAAGAGAGCAGCCGACACAAGGAGGAAAAAAAGCTAAAGAAGTCGATTGTTGTGACATGTCTGAGTTCCTCCTTCTAAACCATATTTGAACATTTTCAAAGTTGTTAAAACTCCACAGAATGGTGTGGACATCTCACTTCACATCTGTATAAACTGATCCTTCGGTCTCCGTTCAACCGTCCTTTTAAACCAGTTTGAATCCAGATTAACTCCATTACGCTCCAGTTCTGACAGAAGGGTTCATCTCACTTGTTTGGCATGTGAGGCAGCAGAAGACTTAAGTTTTCAGGGCCGACTGCTACAATTAGACCCAGTAAATAACCGGACTACAGCAGCCGTTTAGAAAAACTGATTCATGTTGGCAGGTCCAATAAAAACAGATTGTTATTCAGGGTGTGCAGCGTGACAACATGCGGTCCGCCTTCGTCATTCTCTTAAGTATGAAATGTTTTATTTACGAGGTGGGCAGCAGCAGATAAACAGATTTATTATTATGGGGGATGTCAGGAATACTGGGATCACTCCACTGGATGATGTATTTCAGAAGCAATAAGAAAGAAGCGACCAACGAGTCACACGAAGGAGAACAAAGTCATGTGGTCAGGAAGTAATAACCAGTTCTGATGTCTGTTGGTTCCAGATGACGGGCAGCTGTGGATCTCAGTGGAACAAAAAACAATAGATTGTTTTTTTCCTCCTACAGCTCGTGGAGAAATAATGAAAAGTAATTACTGGTTTCCTTCTCACATCGATTGCCTCCTTACGTTTATCTGACTTGTTTTGGATTTCAAATTAATTGCAGAGTCTGGGAGATAACAGATCGCTGAAAGCTGTTTTATCTCCGGAGTGTCCGCACGAAACAAGAAGATCAGGAAATCAGACGGTTGCGTCGATGCTGCTGCGCTGATAAGGACAGCCGACGCCAATCACGACAAGGACCCGTCTCTGCCTTCAGGAGCCAAACATGGCTGACATCATCAGCTGCTCTGTTTGACCATCTCAACACTGATGCTCAGGGGGAAGGAATGAAGGAAAACTTGAGGAAAACAAAACATTTTCTATTAAAATACAGACTGCTGGGCTGCTCTGTAGCACTGAAGCTGAAATGGAAATGCTAAAAACAGCAGAACAGCAGCTAAAAGGTGCACAACTGTGGGTGAATTCATCAAAACAGATGCTAAAGTGGCAGCATGGTGGCACAGTTGGTAGAGCTGCTGCCTCTCCACGAGCAGGTCGCTGGCTCAAATCCCAAAAACATGCATGTTAGGCTGATTGGTAACTTTGAATTGTCCCTAGATGAGAGTGAGAGAGTGAATGGTTGTTTGTCTCGATTGTCTCTGTGTGTCCCTGTGATGGACTGGAGACCTGTCTCTCGAACAGTGATGGCTGGACATGGACACCAGTGACCCCCCACGACCCGAAAAAGAAGAAACGGGTAAAGATAATGGATGGATGGCAAAGAGAAAATGATCAAAACAGCAGCTAAATTGATAAATGTGTAGCTAAAATTGGCAAACTATGAGCTTACATAGATGCTGAAGTTAAAATGAGCAAAATAATTGCTAAATTTAGAAAAAACAGGAGCTAAAATGATCAGAAAGTGGCTAAAACTAGCAAATAAGTAGCTATAATTAGTGTTATGCTAAATTGAGCAAAGCAATAGCTTATTGTAGAAAATAAGGAATAAACTGGTCAAAAAAGTAGCTAAAATGAGCAAAATGGTAGCTATTATGAAAACAGTAGCTAAAATGAATAGTACATAATTGTAGCAAATCAGAAGCAAAAATTAAAATAATGAAATAAGGTTAATAAAAAAATGAGTACCAGTAGTAACATAATAATGCTAAAATTCTCAAAACAGTAACTTAAACCAGTCAAACAGTAGCTAAATATTTAGCTCTCAAGATTATTTTATTTCTTAAAGTTGTACATTAAATAATTAAATTGTTTTTATTTTGCGTAAAAACTTTACAAAAACCAAACATGATTTCCATCCATCTCTTTAACGAGCTGAACCTTTTAGTTTAGGCACAATTAAAAAAACAGCTAAACGTGCGTTTGTGGTTAGTTGTAAAACACAGAACAAAATATATTAAATAATGTTTGCTGAATCAGAATTTACATTACAAAGATTTTATTTAATCATCCGATCCACTGGAAACATTTCATGAATTCTGATTTTATAAAAGCTGTTAAACTAATCTGGACCACAATGAACTGAATTACCATCAGACTGGATTTTATTCTGCGTTTGCATCATAATTTGATCAAATCACATCATAGTTTGATCAAATAAAGCTAAAGTGAATTAAAATCAGAGCAGCTTTGGGAAGTGCTCTGATATAAATTATATTCATATTTTACAGCCACAGCAGCTACTTTAGTTTTTCTTTTTAGAGGTGAATGAGTTTGTTTCTGCATCAAAGGAGTTGTTTAATTGCAAACTGTTTTTAAAGGGGATAGAATAAATGGCTCGTTCAGGAAGCTAAAGTTAGCAAAGAACAGAAATAATTCAAGTCGTCTCCTCCGACAGCTGCAGTCATTAAAACTTCATGTTCTCTGCAAGTGAGAACATGAAGGTTAGCTTTTAGCTGAGGTGCAGCTAAACTGGACTGGACAGCAGCGAGCTGAGACGAGCTAACGGCTCGACTGCTGAGTGCAGTTCAGAGCCGGTGGGGTCAGAGGTCATCCCCGAACACACGCACCAGAGCCACACTTTAATTAGTTCATGAATGACTCAAAGGGATGGTTTTTAAATGGAGTGCAGCTGAATTACATGAAGCCGCTGCTCGTTTTAGCTTTTAGCAAACTAACAGGTTTGTTTCACCCACGTGACCTCGAAGTTCTGAAGGAAGGAACTGAACGAACCTGCAGCCGAAGGACTCGAACCTCCTCTGACACCAAGGAACCGGCGGTTCACAGAGTTTCAATTAAACTGGCATTGAAGGAACGCATGTCGCCTGCTGTAGCAAACACCAACGATGAAGATGCCATGTGACCCGTTCGCATACAGTATTTACTGCAAATGACTCTCAGCTACTACCACACCGGATCTGATCTTGTTCTGAGTCGTGAACATTTTGTGTTGAAGACAGAAGAAGTGGCGGCCATCTTGAATCATGTGACTCCAAGAGTTCAGCTCAGACTGACACACTTGTGACCCTCAAAGCACCAGAGTCTGAGGGTTGAGCCCAAAAATTGGATCTGTTCTGTTAAAAACTTTATTAACAAGGACATAATGACGAACAACTTCAACACCTATGAGACTGTTTTTAATAAATTGTGAGTTTTTACGACATTATTTCTTGACATTAGAGCAAAAACATACTTTTTATATTACTGTATTTCATCTTCTGGAGGTGATCTAATCTTCACTAGATGTTTCAGGTCCAGACCTGAACGTTGGGAACAATAAAGTGAGTGCCGACCTTCACACATCGTCTTCACTCGTTTCTTTTTTCCTGACGCGGGCAGTGACATTTATCAGCGGGCAGTGTCTTACCTGCAGCCAGAGGAATTTCATTACAGGAGATTGATGGAGGAATTAGCCAGGCTAACAGTTAGCACGAGAAAACCCATTCAAGAGTGAACGGTAGCCGATACGCACCTCCATATCTTGAAAGTAAGCTTTTCATGGCAGTTTGGAAAAAACACTAAAATGGTTTTGCTCTTCATCACGTTTTCGTGAACATGTTGACGTTTTTCTGATCAAATCACGTTTGTGTTGTGAAGTGAGCGCACCGTGGCTGTGGAACGTGTCTCATACCTGCTGTGGCTCATTATTTCTGCGGTCCGATCCCTGAACAACAACAACAGCAACAATACTGACAAAATGTTCCTTCTTCTAAGAATAAAAGTCAAAACGTACAGAGGAAGACGAGACTCAGCCCGTCTGCAGACGAATGAGATGCATGACAGGTAATGAAAACATGAACGTGTGTCTGTCCACAGTGTTTTGTCCACAGACAGGGGACAGTCTCAAACTGTCCTCAGGGTGAAGACATTCGGTCTTTGAGAGTCTCCTGAAGAGATCAGACGAATTAAAGCAGCACTTTAAGTATTTGGATCTGATTAGCCCCTTTAATTAAATCAAGGCTGACCCCGCCGTCCATCTTTGGACACACACACACACACACACACACACACAAACACACACACGTGCACGCGCATTTCCTCTGATGTCTTTTTGCTCTCCATCGAGCCCATAAAGCTGGTGTCTGAACTGCTCACACAGCTTCTCTCTTCTTTCATTTTCTCACCCTGCAGCCATTATCCACCTCCTGCCTCCTCCCCCCACACCTCCTCCTCCTCCTCATCTCCGTCCTCTCATTTGTAGTGTAAGTGTGCTCCCTAGTGTTGCCTCCATCGGTGAAGAACAGAGAAGTAGACGCAGCTCGTCATTTTTTTTGTTTTTATCGTCACAAAGTTCTGTGTCAAAATGAAATAAATAAAATAAAATGTGGCCTCTGATGGAGAATTAGCTCTTTTATAAATTATTGTTGCAAAAAGAAAAACATTTTTTAAAACAATCTGAGGAAACTAATTTGATTTTTGATTTTTCTTCTGACAATCAGCAAATTAAACTCTGTGCCAAAGATAAAAAAAATGTATATAA
The DNA here is from genome assembly GCA_032273985.1 of Hypsolebias coamazonicus. Classification (NCBI taxonomy): domain Eukaryota; kingdom Metazoa; phylum Chordata; class Actinopteri; order Cyprinodontiformes; family Rivulidae; genus Hypsolebias; species Hypsolebias coamazonicus. Next base: position 9,553 of record JAVCKU010133469.1, read on the forward strand.
ATTAAACACAATACATATATCTGATCAAGTTTTTTCCACTTTAAAGATTCAAGCCCTGAAATGTTCAGTTACATAAAACTAATTGTTGCAGTGATGTTGGAAAGTTGTTCCTTAATTAGTCCCACATTAAAAAAAAAAAACTTTTTACATTTCATATTAAAATAAAAACATTAAACATAATTAATTTAAACTTTTTAATTAAAATCCTGGATCCTGAACGATCGACTGAAATTACATGCAGCCGCTTTCATAAACATTTTTATTTTAAAATTACAAGCAAATGTGTTCAACATTATCATAAAATACAAGTTCACACACAAAAAAGTTTGATAAATAATTAATTAAAATACAAAACATGTAAAAGTAAATGAAACCCAAAGACAAGAACAGAAACCACAAGTTTATTTGTTGTAAAAGTCAACAGACTTGTTTGTTTATGACGCAAGAACATTTTAGAATTAAAAAAAACGTTTTCTATATAAAATAAAATTAAAATAAAACATGATTTACATGAAGGAAGCCCTTTAATGGTTTTAATGAATAAAAGCATGTTGAAAAGTTATTTAATGTAATAACTTATTGTTGAATGTTAATATTTACTCACATTAAACGGTTTTGATGTAAAAACATTTATTTATTTATTCATCTATTTATTTATTCTGCGTTTTAAAATAAAGTCAAATGGGTTGATAGAGAAATTAGTTTCCAGATTAAACCTGGCGATGCAAACCTCATCGTGCTCCTGAACCCAACTGTATTTAATTAATTCATTTACTTATGCATTCATGTATGTGTTTATGTTTTTATTAATTTAATAATTTATTGTATTTATTTGTTTATTCTTGTACTTGAGGATTTTTACTTTGGAAAAATAAAAAAATAAAAAATAAACTTTCTTTGGTTAATTTTCAGTCCTTCATGACCAGACTTTCAAAATACTCTCCATTTTCTGAAGCTTTTACAACAACAACAACAACAACAACAACAACAACAACAACAACAACAACAAGAACAACAACAAGAACAAGAACAACAACAATATTATTGCAGCTGTTTATCTTGTTCTCTAGTAAAACTAACTTTAAGAAGTGACTGAACATATTTGATCTAAATTTGTTCTGAAGATTAAAGATGAAAAACATTTAGATTTTCAGAAGGTCAAAATAAATCCATTTCTTTCCTCTTAACTTGACTTTTGAAAACCAGTTGAATCTCAAAACTCTGAAACTGTCCAACTGACCACGTTTACATGGACCCAACATGATTACTCTTGAGATGTTGGATGACAAAACAAAAAGGCTGGAAACAAAACGTCATAAAAACTAAAGTATAGACGTGCAGAGCCGGAGAACAGAACGGGATAAGTGAGAGAAAACAGCTGGATCTCAGAAAAGTTGGAGGAAAAACCTGAGACGTGATTAGTGAGTGGAAGCAGCTGAGTCGCCGATTGAGGGCAGGTGAGAGTGAAACAGAAAAAAGGTGGAGCTGAGGAAACATCAAAACAAGCAGATTAGGAGCGAACAAACTCCTACACCAAAACTCTGTGATTGTTTGTTTGTTTGTTTGTTTGTTATTGTTCCGTAGCTCATCAGTGGTTGGATGATACAAACCAAAACAAAGAAAACAAAAAGTCAAACCTCTGAACAGAAACTCCAGGGAAGAACAAACTGCAGCAGATTAAATGAGAAGAATTTTCTCTATTTGAGTTTTTCTTTATGGATTTTTTGTTCAGAACGCCGGTCTGCCACGTGTTTACCAATAACGTAGTCCCTGGTTTATCGTGGGGAGTTCTGTTCTCAGTCCACCCGAGATAAGTGAAAAACTGCGAAATAGGAGTACAAGTAGTAATTGGGAGTTTATTGTAAACAATGTTTCTAAACTCTAAAAGATCACAGCATGTCATGATCTCCCTCTCTCTGCCACTGACAGCACTCTTGGCCACGCCCACTTCTCCTCTACAGAGCAGAGATCATGAAAAGCTGCATGAAGGAGCTTCGTCCTGCACATGTGGGCTGCACACAGGAGCAGCAGGTGCTAAATAATTTAAAATTTATTTAAAATACAAATTCCATGCCAATCTTGTGGCTCATCCGTCAATCAGACAATTGTGCTTCATGTCCCAACTTTGAAAAACTGCGACGTCGAACCACGAAGTAGCGAGGGACTACTGTAATCCTAATCTGTGGTCATTTTTGGACTTTTTGTCAAAGCTAAATCTAACCTCAAACACCTCCTGTCTTCTGAGTTCTGCTGGGTTCTGGTGAGTAACGCCAACAGGGTTCTAATAAGAAACATTTCACCACCGCCTGTTGACTTCCTTAACTTTTATGTTTCATATTCGACAAATTCCTCAACTCCCGTGTTGAGCTGAATCCTAATAAATCCAACAGAACTGGAAGCAGTTGGATTACATTATATCTGGATCGGACCAGAACCGGCACCAGAGCAGAGCCATTAGTGGGACGGACTTTGTTTTTCTTTTCATTCCTGAATCTCTGACCAAACAATTTATACAACTTGTGTTACATTTTCTGTAAATAAAGTCAGGATATAAATTGTTTATAATGAGCTCAGATTGTTGTCCCGCTCCAGCCCCGCGGGTCGAGGTCATGTCTGATAAAAACGGTCCGGCCTAATAATCAAATCAGAAACAGAATAATGCCCAGACAAGACTCGGTCAATGCTGCCTGGACCAGATGACAAATGTACTCATGACCTCTACAACTGCAAACAAAGAATAAAATGTATTAAAAACTCTGAAATTCAAACACAGTGGGTCAAAATAATTGAAGAATACTGAACAAAACACAAGTACTAAAGTTATTTATAATAATTAGGAGGAACTGTTGCAGTGAATGATTTTTGTCCCCCCCAATAAACCAGTTTCACCTGAATCCAAAGACGTTACATCAAATTCATTTCAGATTGAAATAGAAAAATTGCATTTCTTACGAAAATGCAGTGCAAAGGTTTTTTTGTAGAACTTCCTGAGAAACAGCTGAAATTATTTAAT
>JAVCKU010133483.1:0-12563 GCA_032273985.1 Hypsolebias coamazonicus
TGAATGTCCAGAGGACCAGACTTAGCTTTTTTAGATTTTTCTACCTGGATTATTGAGCATGCATCAGGGTATTTTAAGGCCCAGAGTTCGAGTTTAGAGTAAAAAACAACAGGAAGAGATTGAACAAGGACTTCAAAATAAAACTGCTTGCATTTCATGGGGATGGGCGATCATGTAATTTTGTGTGTTGATCCTAACATCATGCTTCATGCTGCTTGTTCTGTCTGAGTGGACTCTGTGTTCTGACCTGGAATTTGGACCCGGTGTTCTGACCCAGTGCCGTCTCTGGGCGGCTTCACATGCTGGACTATTTTTGGCTCAGAACCACGTGGTTCTGCTGACGGTTTGTTCCTGGACCAGAACTCTGCAGGTGTCAGGTCCCTCTGTGGAACCAGAACTTTACACATGAAGCAGTTCTACTAGAAGGTTGAAGGTCCAACATCCGTTAATGTTCTTCTCTAAACAGGAAGTCAGAACTACTGTAATGATCTGAGCTGGGACGGACTCTTATTGTGAAAGTCCAGGTTCCGTCCTCTTCCTGCAACCCTCTGAATGAATCCTCCAGAGGTCCAATCAGAGACCACATGAAGGATCTGCGGGGGCGGCCATGTTGGAAACAGAGCATGTTGGGTAATACAGAAGACACAGAACCTGCTGAGTTGCCATGGTGACGAGGGGCAGCACCCAGCAGCCCTTCAGACAGAACTGCAGAGTAAAAAATGAGCCTCAGATCAACAGTCAGTGTGAAAACTAGAACTTGTTGACCCATGAGCAGCAGAAGGTTCTGATGGTACCACAGGTTCTGTTTGATGGTTCTACAGGTTCCACTCTACAAGGTCAGGGTCAGACCTTCACTTCCTGTTCAGAAGCTCAGACTCAATGGGAGTTTGGGTGTGTGACCTCTGACCTCTGAGAGGACACCATCAGTCCTCCAGCAGAGACACTCTGAGTGGACGGAGACAGAAAGACTGAAGACATGAAGAAGATGAGGACAGCTCGTCTGTGTGACGTCATGAGACTGGAACCAGAACATTCTGTGTCCCATCAGTCCAGTCCTCCATGTTCACCTGTAGAAACAGAACTTCAGTCATGGAAGGTCCAACTTCCTGTGACCCGTTTGGACTCTGCTGGTTCTGGAGGCTCAGCTGCAGGTCCAAACAGGACTTGGACGTCCCTGGGAGTTTTCAGGTTCTGCAGCAGAACCCTGAGCTGTTTCTCAGTGCACGTTTCATTAGATTCATGTGTAGGTTCTGGTTCTGAGGTTCTGTTGAACGTGTGTAACGTTGTGACAAAGAACCGGTGGAGACGTTTGGTCGTTGATTGTTCAGACTTTATTGACCCGCGGTCGCATGAACAGAACGGTGGAGTCATCTTGCATAGTTTCACACACTATGCAAATAAAAGCAGCGGTTATTTGTTCAGATGACAAAGACCAGCAAACGACCCGACAGACGGAGACAGAACCGTCTTCGTCTCGGTCGGGTCGAGACGTCAGACAGGTTCTGTTTGAATGTTGTAACTTCATCAGTCTCTTCAGTTTCGAGCTCCGTCTCTTTCTTTGATCCTCGTTCAATAAAAGTTTGTTTTCCAGTGGTTTTATTTTGAAATGCTCTTTTGTTGAAGAACATTTTGATCAGCGGGTCCAGCTGCAGAATGTTGTTGACACAAACTTCAAGTTCTGCTCAGAAATTCCCTTAAAAGACAAAATGAAACATCATTTGAACATCTGGTTTGAAAAGATTGGTCAGGTTTTGGCTCTTTTGATGCAGTTTTAAAAAAAGATTTAAAAATCCTAAAAATGAGCAGGAAGCTGAAGGTGGACGCCTGACTTCCTGCTCAGACCACGTCTTGTTGTGGAGACAAACCCTCGCCTGCAGACGAGATGATTTTAATCCTGGCAGTTTGAAGCTTCAGACCAAATCTTCACATTTCAAACCCAAAACCTGTTTGTCTGATCAGACATTAAGTGTTTTTTTTTTTTTTAAATCCTGTAAAATCTTCTGAAACTGAAATAAAAATTTATTTTGGTCCCTCCGTGTTCGACTTTCATCTGAACACACAAACAGGAAGTTGTGTTTTCATCACCAATCTGAAGCAAAATGTTTTGATTGTACGAGTAAATAAATAAATAAAAGCAGTGATTAAAACGATTTTACCGTTAGATCCACCGAACCTGTAGCTTTCATTTTTTATTTTAACAAAAGAACGGCCGGCTGTCGATGACACAAGCTGCGGCTTTTACTGTGAAAACCAACAGGAAGTTGGTTCTCCCAGACACTGATTCCCTGCATCCTGATTGGTCTGCGACTGAAACCAAGATGGCGGTCAGGCCTGTCTGCTTCCTTCAGATCCTGCATGCTGAATGTTGTGAAGCGTCTCAACAGATTGGGATTATTAGATTTAATCTGAGGATCAGCTGTGTTTAAAAAACGTTCATCATCCATGAGACTAAATTTATTTAAACTTGTTTCTGCTCAAATCAACGTTTGGTGACCAACATGTCGGGCGTTTCAGGAGCTCCTTTTAGCTGATTTTAGCTGATTTTAGCTGTTTGAAAAGTTCGGCTGTTTGGTCTGAACAGAGCGGCAGTGGTTGAGTTGTTCTGCTCCGACCAACAACCAGTGACCTGTGACCGGATGAAACCAGACCAGAACCACGGAGCACCTCATCGTTTCAGCTCATGGTCAAACTCCAGATCTTCACTTTGGACCTGACCCCTGGAAGTTCTGTGAAAGCGGGTCAGCTGTCTCAGTAACCAATCAGTCAGCAGACTCCGGGTGTGTTTGGACTCGGAGCCGAGGCGCTTAACGAGTTGGCTAATTCAATCTGTCGGCAGATCCCCGAGCGGCGCCGGTTGGTTTTCACAATCTGGACTCTGCGGGTCGTCGACGAAGCTCTGCAGCTGTGTGTCATCACACCGGACGCATGCATGGACACAAGTGTTTACTGAGTCCTCGCTTCTGTCCTCGCTCCTCTGAAGGTCCAGGAATACGAGCGTTTACGTCCAGAGGAGTTCAGCTGCACGACGTGGAGTCCAGCCAGAGGTTCCTGATCCTCAGCCCCAGAACCTCAATCACCGTTTTTACTGGACGGACTGGTTCTACAACTTCACCGAGTTTAAAGACACGTTTGACTTGACCTGAAAGACTGCTGAATGACTGCTGAAAGACTGCTGAAAGACTGCTGAAAGACTGCTGAATGACTGCTGAAGACTGCTTAATAACTGCTGAATGACTGCTGAAAGAGTGCTGAATGACTGCTGAATGACTGCTGAAAGACTGCTGAATGACTGCTGAAAGACTGCTGAATGACTGCTGAAAGACTGCTGAATGACTGCTGAAGACTGCTTAATAACTGCTGAATGACTGCTGAATGACTGCTGAAAGACTGCTGAATGACTGCTGAATGACTGCTGAAAGACTGCTGAAAGACTGTTGAAAGACTGCTGAATGACTGCTGAAAGAGTGCTGAATGACTGTTGAAAGACTGCTGAATGACTGCTGAAAGAGTGCTGAATGACTGTTCAATAACTGCTGAAAGACTGCTGAAAGACTGCTGAAAGACTGCTGAAAGAGTGCTGAATGACTGCTGAATGACTGCTGAATGACTGCTGAAAGACTGCTGAAAGACTGTTGAAAGACTGCTGAATGACTGCTGAATGACTGTTGAAAGACTGCTGAATGACTGCTGAAAGACTACTGAATGACTGTTCAATAACTGCTGAAAGACTGCTGAATGACTGCTGAAGACTGCTTAATAACTGCTGAAAGACTGCTGAATGACAACTGAAGGACTGCTGAAAGACTGTTTAATTACCGGTTAAACTACTACTGAAATGACTACTGAAAGACTGCTGAAAGGCTGCTGAAGACTGCTTAATAACGTCTGAACAACTTCTTAATGACTACTGAAAGACTGCTGAAAGACTATTGAAAGACTGCTAAATTGCTGAAATACAGCTGAACGACAGCTGAAAGACTGCTGAAAGACTGCTGAATGACAGCTGAAGACGTCTTAATAACTGCTGAAAGACAGCTGAACGACAGCTGAACTGAACAGATTTCTGGGAATTTCTATGGGTAAATATGTGTAAATAAAGTTAAATATTTTGTAAAAAGATCAAATTAACAAAACTGAAAAGTCACAGCAGCCATCGGCTGAATGAGCCGAATGCTTTGACGTATGAACAGCTAAAATAGATGAAGGATGCAGCAGTCATGAAGCTGACTCAACGTTCACAGGATGGTCTCTGATCTAGTGTTTGTCCAATCACATGGATGAACTCAGACGATATGGGCTGGGCAGAACCTGGACCCAGTTGGGTCCAACAGAACCATGATTGCAAGCGCACATCAGAACCGGTCTCTGATTGGGTCGATCGGGCCAACTTGAAGCCCTGACCTCAGCCTGGTTGAAAAGTGGACTCTAGTAAAAGCTGACAGGAAGTGGATCAGTTTAACTGAACTCTACCTTCTGTATGAAAGAAGAGCGGTCCGATGGCCTGCAGAACTCCACCAGAACCTTGTTAATGGAGACACCAGCTGAGAGGCATTTAGCTAAGTATCAGTGGGAGTTTATGGATGTGTTTAGATGTTCTGTAGAGAAAAGTTGTTGAAGTTGTAGAACCATCCCAGAGTTGAAAGAACGGATCTTTAATGTGAGCGTGTTCCTGAGCAGAGGATGGAAACTCCTGTCTGTGGCTCTAACCGGAGGCACTTCAGTCCATTCTGTAACAAGACGGGTTCAAGGCACCAGAACATCATTTCAGAAATATCTCTACTTTAAATAGTCATCTGCTTCTCGTCGTCAAGCTCCTTCGGGTCATGCAGTCCCTCGTCAACAGTTAAAGCTCTAAAGGAATAAAAAGAGGAGGATGAAACTGTGAAATATCATTTTTAAGTGTTTAACTGGCTCCCTCATGCACGTTTTCCTGTGGAAAGCCTGACAACAAGAATCATCTTCATCCTCCTCTAAAGTTCCCGCCACCACTGCAGGCATTTTAATACTGATGTCATGCACGGAGTACACGTGGGTCGGAGCGGTTCAGGATCAGACATTCAACACATCAATGCTCCGATCATGGACAAACAGCCCGAGCACTTCAGGTGAGAACACAGGCTCCAGGAGGAGGAGGAGGAGGAGGAGGAGGAGGAGGTGGGATGAGGTAACGTTGTGTGCATGCGGACATCAGACAGGAAGGAGTCTCCACATGCGTTGATATAAAGGAGCGTTGCATGGCGTCAGACACTAAACCTCCAGCAGCAGATCGGACACTTCCTGTTTGCTTCTGATAAAGTGCCTGGAAAAGCCCCGGTCGGGTTTCCAAAGGTTCTTCTGGATCAAAACCAGAACTGTAATCCACTCAGAATGTGCTGCTTCAACAGGAAGCACGTCCTCGGAGCAGTTTGTGTCCGTTTTAATCCTGACAGGTGAGTCTGGCAGGCATCAGCAGGATCCATGAAAATTCATTCATTATTCATATTTCATCTTTTCAAACGTTGCATATTTGACTTTTTAAAGATAACATAAGGTGCTTTAATGAGCCATACATACCAACACTAATTTCTCCAGATGCTGCCTGTAGTTGAACCATTTCAGATTGTTGATGATCCTCTGAGTTCAATGATTTAAAGGTGGCAGTCTGTTTCAGCAGCATGATGTTGGAGTTAATCAGTTTTAGTAAAGAGGCGCTCCACAGTTTTACCACCAACGTATCACAAAGTTTAACTCATGGAAGAACGTCAGACAACAGCTACAACACTACACTTCCCAGAATGCAACTGGGCTCTTTCTGCTTTAGAACAAACATCCTCGCTTGTGCCATGTATTATTTATACACTAAAATGCTGGTTTTAAACAAACGCTGAGTGCTTTTAGAAATACGACCTGTCTGGAGACAGGGACGGGGACAGGGACAGGGACAGGGACAGGGACCAGGTATGGGGATTGGGGGGTGGGGTTCTGCTTTTGATGTTACACCTCACCTCAACTTCTGCATTGCATTTTCTAGATTTCCTGTTTAGTTTTTAATTTATATAACAGTATTTCCCCAAATCTTCAAGCCAGATTATAACTAATGTGAGGGTGGGGTCTGGGGGGACAGGGTCTGGGATACTGGAGGTGTGTCTCCATCAAAAACCTGATAAGACGTAAATCTTTGTAGGTTTTTGACAAACATTCGACAGTTTCACTGAAAGTTTTTCGTTGCTTAACATGGCAGAACTGGTTCTGGATGTAAAACCAGGATCATTTAAAGATCCACTCTGGATCAGAAAGATTAACCTCCGTGGACTAATGGAACTCCCTTTAATGTTTAAGAAACAACTGAAATGTTCAAGTTTTAATTTTAACTTCATGGTTTTCTTAATGTTATTGGGGGCTTGTCCGGGATCCTTGAACATGTCTCCGGACATGAAGACTTTTCTTTTATAACGTTTCTGACAGTTAAAGTTTCTGATTTTAGAAAATGCTTTCTAAACTTTAGGAAGCTGGTCAGAACCTATCACAGACCAGTCCAGCGAACTAAACCAGGACTTGTTGCACCTGAAACTCAACTTCCGATCAAAACAGTTGAACCTGACATGTAAAACTGGTGGAGCACCCCTTTAGTAATATGGAATGTCTTTGATAAATTCAGTGTTCAGCTCTTGAATTTAAATGTTTATCTGAACGCAAACTGGGTTCTGCTTTTATTGGGTTGTCCAGGATACTAGAACCAATACTAGATCTAACTAAGCCTGTCTCTAGACCAAAAGAGATCAAGTTGACTTGTAAAACTGATGGACTAACCCTTAAATTTATGGAATGTAAAAGTGAAAAAAAAAATTAAATAGTTTTGTAACAGATCTGGGGGGTCGTCCAGGATACTAAACCAGGATTTCTCAGACCATGGCTGAAAGGTCTAACTTTTAAAATACATTAAGTCCTCAGATACATCAGATCATTTGGTTCAAGTTGTAAAATGAAGTCGTGTTCTTTAAGCTGCCAACATCTGCTCGTCTCGCGGGTTCTGTTTGAGCGTCAAAGTCTTTATACCTTGTGAAGAACCAAGCAGAGAGTAGGAATAAAAAGCACTGATGGAGATAAAGCATCCGGATTTCTACAATATGTACAACCGTGCATCAAGCTCTGCTTCACACATCTGTCAGCAGCTTGGCCCGGTTCACACAGTTCTGGCTCGGCGCCGTGCAGTTGGCAGTTCGAAGGTTCGCTTCCCTAAAGTTATCTATGCTGTTGTTCAAGTCCTCGTCGATCTCCATGTACTCCGACTTGCTGACCACCGAGGAGCTGCGGCGGCTCGAGTTGGTTTCAGACACCAAGTTCTGGTTGCTGATGTTGAGCAGCTGTGCCTGCTCCTCGCCCTCCGTCTCCCGGTGGTAGAAGTAGTTGAAGTTGGACACGATGACCGGCACCGGCAGCGCAATGGTCAGCACACCAGCTATGGCACACAGCGAGCCCACGATCTTCCCTCCGATGGTCACGGGGTACATGTCCCCATAGCCAACTGTTGTCATGGACACCACGGCCCACCAGAAAGCATCCGGGATGCTTGTGAAGAAGGACTCTTTCTCTTCTGCTTCAGCAAAGTAAACGGCACTGGAAAACAAAATCACGCCAATGAAGAGGAAGAAAATGAGCAGCCCCAGCTCTCTCATACTCGCCTTTAGAGTCTGCCCCAGAATCTGTAGCCCTTTGGAGTGTCGGGACAGTTTAAAGATCCGGAACACCCTCACCAGACGGATTACCCTGAGAATAGCCAAAGAAGTTGCCTGTTCGCCTCCTCCCCTGCCCTCCCTGTTGCCTTGGTCATCAGCCAGCTCCGTGCCAAGGGTGATGAAGTATGGGATTATAGCCACAATGTCGATAGTGTTCATCATGTTTTTAAAGAATGCTGCCTTGCTGGGGCAAGCGAAGAACCGTACGATCAACTCAAAGGAGAACCAGATGATACAGAGCGTCTCCACCACAAAGAAAGGGTCCGTCAGGAAGTTGGCTTTGTAAAACACTGTGGTGTTCCCCACCACATGCATCCGGTCACTGGGATCCTCCTTCAGCTCCGGTAAAGTTTCCAAACAAAATATGACTATGGAAATAAGAATGACCATCACAGAGACAATGGCAATCCCTCGGGCAGGCCCCGAGCTCTCCGGATGCTCAAAGAGGAGCCAAATCTGCCGCTGGAACTCCTTCTCTGGCAGAGGTCGCTCCTCTTCGCGGATAAATCCCTCGTCCTCCCGAAACTTCTCCATCGCCTCCGCGCCAAGTTCATAGAACTTAATCTCCTCAGAGAACATGTCCAGAGGGACGTTGACTGGCCGTCGCAGCCTCCCCCCAGACTGGTAATAGTACAAAATGGCGTCGAAACTCGGCCGGTTCCGGTCAAAGAAGTATTCGTTTCTTAGCGGGTCGAAGTAGCGCATCCGCTTCTTGGGGTTCCCAAGAAGCGTGTCCGGGAACTGGGCGAGGGTCTTCAGCTGGGTCTCGAAGCGCAGCCCGGAGATGTTGATGACCACCCGCTCGCAGCAGTCGTGGTCGTTGTGGTCGTCGTCGGGCGGGTAGGGGTCCTGCGGGTGGCCCGGCAGGGTGGAGGTGTCGTCCATGTTCTCCGTTGACACCACGGTCATCCTTCCTGGGTGGTGTCGGACAGGAGGTGGATGTGCAGGTGGTGTTTGTAGGGAGGAGGTTGGAGCTCCTACTGATGGCTGGAGATGTGCGGAGCCTCCATCTTCATCTCTGAGCTCAGCGTTCTCTCGGTTCTCCACCTGAACGACAGAAACAAACAGGAACACAGTTCTTCATCATGACGGGTTCTCCTTGTTTTTCACGGGGAAGCAGAGATCCTGCAGGAGTGGCAGCTGCTGGTTTTACCGCAGCAAGTTTCCTCTCTTCTCTCAGGAGGAGGAGGAGAACCATCCTGAGGTCTGGGATGAGACCTACCTGAGCTGAAGAGCTGCAGATGTCCTCCCTCTGCGCACCTCCGAGTGCGCAGCGCGAGCTTTAATATCGCTTTACAGCAGCGGTGAAATATTAATGCAGCATGTTGTCTCGGTCCACATCCTCTTGGTGTTGGCTTTCAGCGTCAATCCGAGCAGGAGCAGGAGGAGGAGAAAATCCCGACTGACATTTTTCAGAATCATGCTGAGGAGGAAGAGGAGGAAGATGAAGATCTGCAGCATCAGCACAAAGCAGCAACACAAGGAGAAAAACAGGCGCAGGGCTGAGCAGAACCGAGCCGGTCCGCTAATTTGGAAGCATATTGCAGGATTTCATGAGGAGGGAAAGTGAGGAGAGAGGGAGGGCGAGAGGAGGAGGAGGGAGGAGGAGGAGGGAGGAGGGGGGAGTTCGACGCAATGCAGACACACTGTACAGAACAGTTGGAGCTACAGTACCGGCTGCGGGTCGAACCGGACCTCCTGACAGGGGAGGGGGGGCTGTTTGCTGTGTTTAAGCACCCCCCCTCCCCCCGCCGGGACCTGGACCCCCTGGGCCTCCCCTGTGGGTCGGTCCGGTTCCTCTGCAGGTCTCCAGCAGATCTGAGCTGAGAACAGTGGACCGAACCGAACCTCATGTTTAACCCGAGAACAGTTTGTGACAGACTGCGTGTAAATATCCTGCAGTTGCCATGGCAACAGGAAGGCGGTCTGACCCAAACAGACCATTAGTTTCAATACATCATAAATACATTCAGTTAATAATAAACATAACTGAATATAAGAAATGTTGCTGTTTATTGTAATTTGTTACATTTGACTTTCTGATTTATTCAGGTAGACCACTGACTCTGTCTGTTAGCAAAATATTTTTCAAGCCACGAGATGGATCTAAACGAGAATCTCAGAAAGTAACCAGTGATTAACGGTTAAAGTCAACCTGGTTCAAAATGGCCGCCACATCTAATCAAGCTCCAACACAAATGGCTACAACTCACTCAACACCATCGACCACCCAGCTCTTGTGTGGTAGTAGCTGAGAGTCATCCAAACGTCTGCCAAGCATGGGCGCTGATTCTGTCGTCAGCAAGGTACGACCCACCCACCCAAGGTGAACCGTGGGGGGTGGAGGTGGGTGGGGTCAGCAGCAAGAACGACAAGGGCCACGGTCTCCACCCTGAAGACCTCCGAGGAACCGTCTGGGAAACGATCAGGCAAACATTGAACCGTTCAAACACCTGAAGCGTGCTGGAGGAGCGAGTCCAGACCGGATCCTCGCTTTAAAACGACAGTTTTTATTAAAACAACACAAAGACATGAAACAGAGACGATCTGACCTCAGGACGTTCTGGATGGAGAGCTGTTAAAGTTCTCCAACATGTGTGATGTGCTCCATGTCCTGAGGAAACATCAGAAAGGACCTGGTGTCCATCAGAACCTTCTGACGCTCCCAGGTCGGCAAGGTTCACAAACAACTTACAGGTTTTTACATTAATAGTTCTTGTTTTTATCTGTTGAATAAAGTAGCTTTAAGCTCCGCCTCCTTCCTCTGCTACACAGAAAAGGTGGGAGTCACCATGGCAACCAGTGACTCAGCAGCAGCTTCTTTGTTCCAGGACCATCACATGTCCTGATCAGAACTTTGAATTTAATTAAACCCTCTGCAGGATTTAACGTCTAAGAAACTCAAAGAGAAGACAGGAAGAGGTCTGAAGTTTCAAAATAAATCTTCTTTCAAAATAAGGGTCTGAGTGAGTTGACGTTTCAGAGTCAGGCTGAGTCTTTCTGGTTACATGAGGTCAGAGTTAGAAACATTCCTGCTAAAACGTTCAGCTTCACAAACTTGAATGAGTTTATTAAAGAAACTTTTAGATCTGGTGCAGGTCCAGCTGAACCTCTCACGACTTTAAATCTTTATAAATGTTATTGACGTGTCCAGAGGACGTGTCTAACATCTGACAGTTTTCATTTTTGTTGTTCTCTGTCGATGAGCTCTAATTTAATTTTCAACCTTCATGATTTCTCTCAGTTTGATGCTAAACTTTCTGTCTTTAATCTAAAAAATGTCGATCATAAGAAAAGAGGTAAATGAAGTTCGGCTGTGAGGCTCCGGAGCTGCAGCTGTTTAACGACCGGTCCGGCCCAAAGGTTAGCTGAAGGAACAGAACCCGTTTCATGGAACGAACTGTTGGATGTTTACTCAGATTCAAAACTGAAATACAATAAAAAAAAAAGATTAAATCAACAATTACAAATCACACCTGCTGCTCCTGCAACATTAAAAACAGACTAAACCCAAGCGTTGAGCTTTAAACCCTGTGAGCTCCTGCAGATCAGCTCGAGGAGGTCACAGCTAAAGAAAAGGAGCAAGAAAACTACACAACTGAGGACCAACATGAGGAGACACCAGGAGGTGCAGGTTAAACGTGACGACAACGCTCAGCTGAAACCCAAACGAATGGAAAGACAGAGGCGAAGTGTCTGCAGCTGTGACTGAGGAGGGACAGGTGTGGACTGAGCAGGACGTCCTCAGTGGACTGAGCAGGACGTCCTCAGTGGACTGAGCGGGACGTCCTTGGTCCCCATGAAGGACGAACTATATTGGTCCTGTAAAGTCCGCCAGCTGACCCGGCTCCTGGTCCACGCCTCCATTCCTCCACACTAAAGTTACAGCCGGCCTCTACAGAACAGACGCAGCGTGACCTTTGACCTTTGGATCATGCTCCATTGAGACTTCGCTGAGTGACGAGCTCTGAGGTTCTGCTCAGTCCAGTGTCAGAAGAACCTGTTCTGGATCAGATTTTGTGCACATTCTTATTTATTTGGACTCCTGGTTTGATTTTTGATGGTTCCTGGTCGTTGGTTCTCTGCACGTTCTCTGGTTCCTCATCAGTTTGTGAAAAGTCTGCACTGCTCGGAGCCGACGGTCCAAACCCGGGGGACGACCGCAGCTGGACGACACACGCTCTCGTGTGCAGGGAAGCATGAAATCCTGTGAAAACCAGACGAGGTGGCATCATGTGAACATCTGAGAACCTGAGCGGGAAACAGCTGAACACACAGATGGACACCATGACGTCACCAGAGCTGCCTCTGCGTGGTCACATGATCTGCTCAGGACGCCGCCGCATCATCAGCCGGGTGTCGGGTTTCAAATGCTTCTGAAACTGAAGACGGAGCTTTAAAAGCCCTCGTTAAAGCAAACGGAAACTCTCTCTGTGAGGACGAGGCTTTCAGCATCGCTCTCCTCCGACGGCAGAGCCAATCAGCTGCTGCAGCTCCTCTGTCGTCCTCTCACATCAGAAGAACATGGAAGAACATACAGCACAAAGAAATCCTTTAGAGCTTCTGCAGACGTTACAGAACAACAGAAAAATACCACGCTCACTGTCACATTACAGAATATTAATAAACTGATAATAATACATTAAGAGTCACATTACAGAATATTAATAAACTGATAATAAGACATTAAGAGTCACATTACAGAATATTAATAAACTGATAATAAGACATTAAGAGTCACATTACAGAATATTAATAAACTGATAATAAGACATTAAGAGTCACATTACAGAATATTAATAAACTGATAATAAGACATTAAGAGTCACATTACAGAATATTAATAAA
>JAVCKU010133601.1:0-12516 GCA_032273985.1 Hypsolebias coamazonicus
TCTACTGCTCATATATGCATATATCTTGATCATTTCATGAATGTCTCTGAATACTTGTAAACCCTTGTGTTGTCAAAATAAATCTTTTGAACTAAGGTGACGTCTCAGCTGATTGAACGCAAGCAGTTAACTTCAGATGGTGACACCCGACGTGAGTGGTTTTGCTGTTCAAACATGGAGGAAAGGCCGACTACTTTTTTCAGGTAAGCTGGTTGACCTGTTTTGACCTTATGAGGTCCGAATAAATCAGCGATTAGACAGTAAACCAAATTCATTATCCTCTGTGAGTGTGCATAAACCATTTCCGAAAATAAAAATGGTTATTTACGCTGACTTCAGCTAATTGGTATCACTTTTGACACGGGGTTTACGCTTATTCAGACGTTTTATGCGTCGCTCGTTGTTCGTGTTGTGCGGGCGCACGGTTGTGACGGCATACTTTGTACTTTTGGTTTAGCTTTTAGGTACTTACTTGTAATTTCACGGGTTCGCTCGTGCCAGTTGTAAGGCTTGGAGCCTCGCCGGAAACTGGAGGAAGTGTTTGGAACACTGCTGGATTTACGTGGGACGTAAACAACATTTCCCAGCATTCACTGAGTTGGCGTGCGAACCGCCCTTTTGACGAAGGGGGCGTTAACCAAGTCGGGGACTCCTAGCTCCGTTTTGCGGCCACGGGGTGGTGTTTGTGAACCACCGAAGGCTTGCTATTGTTAAGTTTATAAGCTGGGAAATGACGTGTCGGGGACACGCATAGTTACTTATTCTAAATTTAGAGTCGGGGACTCGTTCGAGTTAGCCTGCGTTTGAGATAATTTGCATATTTGTGTTCGTGCCGTGCGTTGTGTTTTTATTGCATTTATTATTACATCTGGGTGCTTAAGGATTGGCTTTTTCAGTGCTGGGGGTACAAAGGAAAAAAGAAAAGTCAAAAGAGGAGGAATTGTAAGTGGTCTCGTCTCAGTCTGGTGTTGTCTCAGAGTGAATGTGCACTGTTGTTTTTGTTTTTCCTTTTCTTTTTTCATTCTATGTAGAACTTGAGTGACTGGAGTTTCCATATCTTGACCGCAAGGGGGCACTGTTGTACAAGCCAACAACAAGTCTGGACTCACTGGTGGTTTCAACACAGACTTGCATATTGTCTTGTAACAGCAGGCCTGAGTGGGAGAGTGAATGAGAATAAAACGATGTGAATGTATGATTGTGGGATTGTGTAGACGTGAGATATGGAACTCATACATGAAAAAACATAGGACAAGTGTGGAAAGTCTACAGGATCAAGAAGTCAGAGATTAATAGCTGCTATTTACACACTACCAGAGCAGTAAGACCGGAGGAGAGCTTTGGAGGTTAATAATTTAGATGGTCACAGCGGAAGCTGAAGAAGGCTGACAAACCCTCACAAAATTAGCATGGAATAAAATTAAAATACAGAGGGAACAACGCACTGTAGCTACAGGACAAATTAAATGCGTTAAAAAAGGGTTAAACAGAATTACAATATAGTAGCTGATAATGCAGACAATACAGATAAAACATTTAAGAAAAGCCAAACAGGTGAAAGCACTGGTGATTAGATAGATTTTTTTATTAAGATGATTCAATAGGCAGACAGGACCCAGCCTCCTGACCACAGCTAGCAGAGTAGAATTGGGTTGCTGAAGGATATTTTCCTGAAACAAAAAAAACAAAAAAAAAAGAAAAACAGGTTAAGATATTAAAGAATATACTGTTATAAAATAAAATCTGTTTGGGTCCATGTGAGTGCTTCATTTCTTTTTAAAGAGCTTGTGCAAGCTGAAATAAGTACAGGCATTTCCTGTTGGATCAGGTTCAGTGTAGACCCGACAGAAATTCCACACAATTGGGGGATGGATAAGTGAACATTCTAGAAGCCTGAGTTCGTGTGTTACTTGATACTGGGCACCGCCCTAGTGAGACTAATAAAACAGCAGCGACTTCCTCCTTCAGACAGACAACGCAGGAGAGAACCGACAGAGAAGTTGTTGAATCAGGTTGTATTGTTGTCTCCATTGAATGCGCATTCAATGTTCTTTTTACTCTGTATTGCTGCACATTTAATCTTGTTTAAATAAATGTAATCAAATGGTAAAATGTATCCTGTGACTTTTTAAAAACATTTTATTAATTAAACATGGTTTTGGAATTTTAAGAGCGCGTCTGTCATATTTTAAGCGTTTTTCCTTCCTTGATCCACAGTGAAACCAGATAACGAACTTGGGGAGATTTAATAAACATTTACGCCAGCAAATTTGGAGGTTCCACCGAGATGGTTTGACGCGGACAGGAAGGGCCAGCAGAGTCCAGAACACTGACCAGCGGCCGCTATTCTCCAACAAAAGGTAAGCAGATACCCGTTAAATCAAAAATCTGTAATTGGGCATATTATAGGCAAATTTCTCAGTGTGTTGGACTCTAAATAAATAGAGAAACATTACGTTTTAGTTTGAGCGCGTGATAAAGTAAAATACTAAAACCCATGTCCCAGATAAACCACGCAATAGTCGAGCCTCCCAGAAATCGACGGGTTTCTGGATCAGAGGGGTTGGGGTTGTAGAACAAATAATTTGTTCGCCGCCTTCCCTGTAACTCTGAGACTAAGTTAACTGTAAACTTGTTAGGTTGGTGGCTAACTTAAAACAGTGTCAATTAAACTTACTTATAATTGATGGTTCGATAAGTAGGTGCGGGACTGGGGTAGGATATAAGAAGAAGAAAAGTGAATAAAAGCGCCGATTGTTAAACTCGAGAAAATTAAAAAATAAAATAAAATAAAAAAAATAATAAAAGAAAAGCGTAACCAAATAAGTCACAGGATACTTATAAAAATTTTCCTTGCTTAAAAAGGAGCCAACACACATATCCACTAGTAAAATAATAACCAAAAGGGTGTTTTCACATGAACCATTGTTGAATTCTTCTGGCGTCAGAGTCTCGCGTGAGTGGACAATAAGTTGGTCTGTCTTGTCTGTCTATTGTGTGTTCGTCTTGTCAAAATAAGACCAACGTGTGAAAAAGTGAGTGTGTGTGTGAGAAAAAAAAAAAAAGAGTTCCAGGTTCCAGTAAAAATAAAGTTGCTAATTTGTGTGCAGAGTGAGTGTGTTTACTGAGAGAATGGAAAAAGATATGAGTCATGACATGGAGGAAAAGTGCAGACAGAAATACCAAAATGAGAACTTTAAACAGTTAAAAGAACAAATAGAGATAATAACACAGGCGATATCGATGTCAGTGAAAGATAAGAAACAAAAAAAACGCTCTCCTTGGTAGATTAGATGAAATAACTGATAAAACAGACGATAACAATGCAGTGAGTATAATGTGGGCAAAAATAAGGGAGTGTCAAAAGGAAAGAGAGAAGTTTGAGAAACAAAAGGAGGCAGCCAACGCCTTACAAAAGAGGAAATACAGAAAGTTGTTGTTGGAATCAGACAGCAGTTGTAAGGAGTGGTTTAAACTGGTTCTGATAGCACAGGGTGTGTTTCACCTGTTGGTGGTTGAGAAATGTGAAAAAACAGGAAGTGAAACACCTCCTCCCTACTCCCAGAGCAACATCTCATCTGCTCCGCCCGCAAAAAGCATGTACCCAGTGTATCACATTACAGAGGGTAAAATTGAGATAGGAGAAGCCCCTCCTGCGTTAGAGCAGAAAGAACATGTGACAGCATGTGACCTGGTCGTTCAAGACGAGGTGGGCTCTGTAAGCTCATCAGACTACAGGCGTTACATACAAAATACATTTAAACCACAACAGGGTAGTTACATCACGCCACCTGTGTCACAGAAGTCTCTTCCCCGCCCAATAGCACCACGACCTCCATCCATTACTTTCAGTGGAGAGTCAGAGCATGTATGTGCTCCTCTTGATGCTCCTGGATGGAGAAACAGGCCCATTTTGAGTGACCAGATGCCATACCTGACCCCTCAAACCCAATTAAGTTCGCAGAAAAATCCTTTCTTATCTGATGTCCCTCTTCGGATTACATCAGACATCGTGGCGTCTCTTCCGTCTCCACCTAACCACATGGGATCACTCAGTACACCCCCCTCTCTGACATCACACCTCAGTACACAGGCACCTTCAGAGCATGAGGAGACCAGGGGGTTTGACTATTCCAGCCTTCCTTCCTTGTCCAGCACCAGTTATCCTCTGCTCCAAGCAGGTACACAGATCAGATACAAACCTTTTGCGTTGGGGGACATTCAGGCTTTGGTTGAAAAGCTACCCCCGCTGACCGAAGGGGGTAGTAAATGGCTAAGTGCTGTAGATAGTCTTACCAAAGGCATTACTTTGGCTGTTGGTGATGTGAGAGCCTTGTTGGGAAGGTGTGTGACTTCCACAAGGATGGATGAATTGGAAAGAGCAGCAGGTTGGAATCATATGGTTCTTGACTCAGAGCCCATGTCAAATCACCTTCACAGATTGGCAGGTGCCCTCAGAGAGGCTTATCCACTTCCTGAAGGGTCAGGGGTCCCCAAGTTTCAATGGAGACCTGGACAGAACTCCACCGCTTACCTAGATCAGTGTAAACAGGAGTGGCACGACAGAACCCATTGTCATGGTCAGGGGGCAGGTCAAAGGTATTTTTTCAGACAAGCTATTCTTGATGGTGTTCCAGCAACTGTCAGTAAAGCGATGAAAACTAATCCAGACCTTCCCACTGCAAATGCAGAGAAATGGGAACGACACCTCGTCCATCATCTGCAGGAAGCTGCAGATGAGGATGTTAAAAGCTCAGCTGATTTAAAAGATATGCAAACTCAGCTGCTTAAGCTGCAATTAAAGCAAGCTAGAGATGTGGTACAAACTAAAAAAGAACCCAAACAAATGGTGGCTGTAAATGAGGGCGTAAACTCCGCTCCACAGCACACAGCACCACCCCAGACACAATACAACTCCTTTCCTCAGAATCAGATCAGAGGACAGTGGAGAGGGCGAGGCAGAGCTCGGGGCAGGGGATACAGCCGAGGTTACATGCAGGGAAGCAGAGCACAAGACGTCTGCCATTTCTGTCAAAAACCCGGACATTGGGCCAGAGACTGTTACCACAAACAAGCTCAAGTGCCGAGGGGAGGGCGTCTTCACTCAGCTCCCAACCCACAGATGGCTCCAGCTGGTCAACATCCACTTCAGCAGAGAGAGTGGGCACAAGATGCCGGCCCAAGTGGCCTTTACCAGCAATGACACACCCTACAGAGAAACCAACCCATAGGGGGAGGGGCAGACCCTATGGTGAGAATGAAGGTCATGAACAAAGACTTATCATTCTTAGTGGACACAGGTGCCACATATTCCACACTGAATGATCAGGACTTTTCTCAACATGCCACATCTGACACGGTGTCAGTTGTAGGATTCTCTGGGGTACAACAAAAACTGCCATTGACTGAACCCCTCCTGATTACAGCAGGACCTCAATCCTTCATCCATCCTTTTGTTCTGTCTAAGGATGTGCCGGTTAATCTGCTGGGCAGAGACTTGTTGAAAAAGATGGGGGCTACTATTTTGTGTGAACAAACGGGTTTGAGGGTCACTCTACCCAGTGGGACAAGTTGGACTTGTTCATCAACCTCTGCTTCTTCCACATCTCAATGTCTTCTTCAACCCACACATGAGGAAGTTGCTGACATCTACTGGGCATTGCTACGCCCAGAAACCACACAGCAGCTTGGTATTTACTCTGCCTACCTGTCTTGGAAGCCCTGGCTTGACGCCTTGCGTCCCTATGTTCCCCCTTCTGACCCTCTGCATGTCACTCTCTTTTATGATCGCGATTCTGATGATTGTTACAAAGAGCATTTTGCTCTTAGTTTACAAGACACTGAGTGGCCCATAACTTCAGACAAAATCATAATTGGCCCACAAGGGGTTGCCTCACATATCACTCTGTCACCATCTCAGTTGGAGTGGTATAGGATGTCATCTGAGGCAGTTCCACATGTTTCGCTTGCTCTAGCTCCTACTCATCAGGCCAAAGACTTAGGACCTATGGTAAAATCTGTAATGACAGCCCTTGATTGGTGTCCCACACAGCTTCCATCAGTTGCTTTTTCACCATCAACAGATTGTTACATTATTGATGTCACAGCCCAGGATGTAGGTAAACTTGAACATGACATAATATCTAGAGAACATGGTAGAGAAAAAACTGATCACTCTGATGTCCCTGCAATGTTGGACACACTCCCTCTTTCCCTCTGGTCTCAAGGCCCAGAGGATGTTGGCTTAGCTAAATGTGCACCAGTAACTTTTGAACTTGTTTCATCTGACCCAATATGGTTGTATCAATATACACACAAACCAGAAGCAGCAGAAGGGTTAACAGACACGGTCCGTGGATTGTTGAATGCAGGAGTGTTGGAAGAGTCCTACTCTGGGTGGAATACACCTATCTTACCGGTCGAGAAAGCTGGCACAGGCAAATATAGAATGGTGCATGATCTTAGATCAATTAATGCTATTCTTAAGACTCCCACATGTCCAGTTCCAAACCCATACGTTGCTTTGACTCAGTTGGATCCTAAGCAGAAGTGGTTCACATGTATTGATTTGGCTAACGCATTCTTTTGCCTTCCTCTGTCAGAGGAGGTGCGTGACATATTTTCTTTCACTTTTGAGGGTCAGCAATATCGCTACACTCGTATGCCTCAGGGTTTTGCCCTGTCACCTGGCATTTTTAACCAAGTCTTGAAGGACATTCTTGTCGATCTTCCACTCCCAGCTGGCACAACTTTGCTTCAGTATGTGGATGATCTTTTGATTGCATCAGAATCAGCACATGATTGCCTTAGAGCTACACATGATGTTTTACAACTTCTCCATGATGCAGGATTTAAAGTTAGCAAATCCAAACTTCAAGCTGTTCGCACACAAGTCTCGTTCTTGGGAAGGTTGGTCTCAGCAAAGGGTACATCTCTTTCTCCTGAACACAGAGCATCAATCTTGCACCATCCTAAACCTACAAAAGTACAAGACATGTTATCCTTCTTAGGACTAACAGGTTACAGTAGACATTACATACCTGATTACAGTGAAATAACCACTCCCCTTCGTAACATGGTTAAAGAACAAGGCATGAGAAACCTTAAATCTAACTTGGCGTGGACTCTTGAAGCGGAACAGGCATTTATTACCCTCAAACAACATTTATCCAGAGCTACTGATTTGGCCCTACCAGACTATTCCCTCCCATTTCATCTTGATGTTTCTGAAGCAAAACACACGATTAATGGTGTTTTGTTTCAGAAAAAGGGGGGTTATAGACAAGTACTGATGTACACAAGTGTTCTTATGGACTGTTCTGAAAAACGTCATCCACCCTGTACACAGATGGCAGCAGGCCTGAGCAAAATCATTTCAAAAACTGCACACATAGTGATGGGTTATCCCTTACATATTTTAACATCGCACAACATTGTGGCCTATGTCAACTCTGAACTTTTCACAATGACGTCATTAAAACAAAGACGCATGAGCAACATTTTGTCGGCACCAAATTTATTATTCCGGCATGAAGGGATAAACATGGCTGATGGTATGAACACAACACAAACACATGACTGCGTGCAAAAAATTCACAGGGAAGAAAAAATCAGACCTGACCTAGAAACAGAACATATACCACTTTCAGAAACATTCTACACAGATGGATGTTGCTTCAGGATGGAGGATGGTTCATTGAGGTCAGGATTTGCAGTTGTAAAACAGATTGGTGATGTGTTTGAAGTTGTAACGTCCGGTCAGTTGGAAGGACAACAGTCAGCTCAGAAAGCTGAAATCCAAGCAGTAGTGTCAGCATTAAAAATGGGCACAGGAAAAGAAATTACAGTGTACACCGACTCAGCCTACGCTTTTGGAGCAGTGCATGTTCAACTGCCCCAATGGAAGAGAGCAGGGTTTCTAACCGCAGGCAACAAACCTATAAAACATGAAGAACTCATCAGAGAGCTAGCAGATAGCTTAATGCTCCCAAAAAAAGTAGCTGTGGTAAAATGTAAAGGTCATGATGTAACAAAATCAGATACTGCTGAAGGAAATAGGCAGGCAGACAGAGCAGCTAAAGTAGCAGCTGGCTATTTAGCAAGAGTTCAAATGGTAACAGTTGAAGAAGAATGTCAATCAAACCCTCTTTGGGATGAAGCAGGAATTGCAGAGGCTCAGAATAAAGCCTCTCCTGAAGAAAAAACAATATGGATGAGAAAAAAAGGAAAAAAGAATGAAAAAAGTGGATTGTGGACAGGACCTAATGGAAAGTGGATTTTGCCAATGACTTTGAAACCGTTGATTTTCCAAGAAGCACATGGTTTAGCTCATGTAGGTGGCGGGCAGATGTCCAGGAATCTTCAACAATGGTGGCACCCTCATTTGAAAGAATTGATAACTGAACACATAGGAACCTGTAAAGTTTGTTTACAATACAACATTCGACCGACTGTTAAACCAGAACAAGGCACATTTCCACTCCTGTTCAGGCCAGGACAGGAGATAATTATAGACTACACAGACATGATTGAACCTGTTAAAGGCTACAGATATGTGTTGATGTGTGTGGATGCTCTCACAGGATGGCCAGAAGCCATACCTGCAAGGAAAGAAGACAGCAAAACGGTTATTAAATTTCTGATAAACCATTACATCCCCAGACATGGGTTCCCCGAAAAAATCAGATCTGATAATGGCACTCATTTTAAAAACACAGACCTGCAGGCTGTGGAAAAAATGTTAGGACTAAAACACTTTTTTGGAACAGTGTACCATCCCCAGTCACAAGGTAAGGTTGAAAGAATGAATCAAAACATAAAACAAAAATTGGGCAAAATCTGTGCACAGACTAAATTAAACTGGGTTGATGCATTACCAATTGCACTAATGACTGTGAGAACTTCTGTTAATAATGGTACTGGCTTCTCTCCCTATGAGTTAACCACAGGTCGATCCTTCCCTGGACCGAATGCGTGCTCCCTGCCAAACGAGAGGGATCGTGAGATGGACCACAAGGTATATTTTAATGAGTTAAAAGCTTTGGTGTCTAACTTTACTCAGCAGGTACACGAAAAACAGGGCCTGCCAGAAGACCCTGCCTTGCCCACAGCTGAGTGGGTGTTGCTGAGGGTCATTAAAAGGAAGTGGCAGGAGCCCAGGTGGACAGGTCCATTTCAGGTGACAGAAAGAACATCCCATGCAGTCCGGCTGAGAGGAAAGGGGGAAACGTGGTATCATTGGAGTCAGTGTGCACCAGCTCGGGAACCTGGAAGGAGCTGAAGGTCTGACCTAGACCAACAAAGAAATCGAAAATTGGACTTTCACGCCTTGGTAAACCAAAGTAACCGGGTATAGTTGCGTATTGGCTCAGAAGGACTTTGTTGAATGGAGCCGCCCGGTGCTGGAACAGCACACATAGTACAGACACCTAGAAAAGACAAAAACACCACATATTAGAGTCTCACACCCGACGAAGAAAACTTAGGGACGTAGGAGGAATCAATATCCCTAAGCACCCCAGGGGAATGCCCCTGAGTACGTGTTCACTGTTGATGTATTTTTGCTTGCATTGAAGAATTTTCATTTTTACTAATACCTGTATTTTCTTTTGTGTGTTCAAGGGAGACAAACTGCCTTGCTGCTGGAGGAGGAATCGAAGTCTCATAGGTTCATAAGTCTTTTACTATATATTATGAGTTTTCGTTCATACCACTAGGATACATTTACATTTATATTTAATGTTCTACACGTTCACTAAATATTTTGTATTACATTTTCATTTCATTTAAATTTTATACTCTTCATTAACTATTTCCCAGATTTTGTTTTAGTATTTTACGTTCTTTATTAAAAAACAAAAAACAAACAAACAACAATTTTTATACATACTTTACTAATATACATCTTATTTTTAGATATAAATTTAAATCATATATTTTATATTTTATCCAACTAGTATATTCTTGTGTATTTTGGTTACTGTCCTTGTTTTTATAATTACCTTAAGTAAAAGGATTGTGGAAAATCTGTGGTTGACAAAATGTGGTGGCCAGATAAGAAGGTCACTTTGGTAGTTGGGATAATTGCTGTGAGTGTGGTATCTGTGATTTTTCTCCTAGAATGTGCTCGTGTTATTCCTGGTAGAAGGGATTGCGATGTTCATAGACATAAGAGAGAATATTACACAATAGAGGGGTACAAGGCATTGAAGTTACAATATGTGACGAATCAGACGACCACATTCACTTTTGACCTGTGTGACGTAATAGAGTGCGGAGGATATAACTCCTCTTTTAGACATGCGGATATCTATCTTTGTCCTTGTATATGGAGCCGTTTGCCTTATTGTAGTAATTGTGATTGGAGTACTGTTGCTCTGTATACTGGTCGGTGGACCCCCACTATGTCCTATTGGAATAGGGGACGTGATGTACAAAAAGACTTGGTCTACAGGACCTGGTGGCGTGAGAAAACTTCGATACAGAGAGACTATTCTGTAACTCAGAATCCTATCTCATTTTCCATAAAGTCGGCTCCTGATCTGAATGCTGCAGGTAGGGGTCGTATGAAATGGGGCTCGAGTCCTTACTTCCTAGCATTGGGTGCTGAGGTTTCCGGTACGGACCCGTATGGATACATTGCGTTGACTATGGTAGATTCTACAGAGCTTGTGGACATTGGTTCCAGTAATAGTACTGTAATGCCTGAGTTTTCCCCCACTCCACCCAGTTCGAATTTGGGCCCTGTTATTACAGGGGTTGACTATACCAGCCTTTCCCCAGTTGATGTGATTACCATGTCCACTGGTTACAGTGAGACTAACATTTGGCTGGAGTGGTTAGCTGAGGCAGCAAAACAAGCCTCGTTGTCGGAATGCGTAGCATGTGCTACTGCGCGTCCTGTGTTGTATACTGAACCTGCACCCCGTTCCCTGAGGATACATGGGGTTTTGCGTGCATGCTCAATTTGACGATAATGCAGAAAACTGTCAATTGTACTACTTTGAGTGAAGTGTTCCCATTAGCGGGGAATCACACTAAGGCGGGTCCCTTTCAAGCAGTCAAAAGATATGACTATTTCTGTTTCAATTTCACCTCCTCTAAGGTTAAAGTGAATGTTGGTATGATTGACCCCACCTGGTGCAATCAAACTAGAGCAGCAGATACAGAGAAAAGTGCAAGGAATGTGATTGGTCCTTTAGTCAGATCCGGACTATATTACTTTTGTGGTGGAAGAAGGTTGCTAACTCGCATCTTGGACAACACCATTGGACTCTGCGCCATGGTACGATTAGCCGCCCCTCTCACATTGATTGGCCCCAAGTTGGAGATTTTGAATCTCACTACACATGTTGGTTCCAGGAAAAGGAGGTCTACAAATTTTGATCCAACTGTAGGCTCACCCACTTACATTGATGCTATAGGAGTCCCTCGAGGTGTGCCTAACGAATACAAGCTGGCAGACCAAGTGGCAGCTGGGTTTGAGAATATCCCTCTTATCTCGGCATTGTTCCCAGTCACTCCCAACAAAAATGTTGACAGAATTAATTATGTGCATTATAATGTTATGCGACTGTCTAATCTCACCAGAGACGCTGTAGAAGGCCTGGCGGAACAATTGGCTCCGACTTCTCTGATGGCAGTGCAGAACAGGATGGCTCTTGACATGCTGTTGGCGGAAAAAGGAGGTATTTGCAGTATGTTTGGAGATCTTTGTTGTAGCTTTATCCCTAACAACACTGCCCCTGATGGGAAGGTCACTAGGGCCTTGGAAGGCCTTAGGACTCTCTCCAATGAAATGCAAAGTCATTCTGGTATCGACAATCCTTTTGAGGACTGGCTCTTGAGAGTTTTTGGCCCTTGGAGACAAGTGATTATATCTTTGGTGGTGTCTCTGGCTATCTTTATAGCTATTTTGGTAACTTGTGGCTGCTGTTGTATTCCTTGTCTGCGGTCTCTGACTGTTCGCCTCATCACATCCACTCTGGAGAAGAGGGATCCTGAGGTGACTCGCCAACTGCTTTTGCTTAAAGGTTACAACCTGGATGATTTTCAAATGTCTTAACCATATTATTGATGTTTTATTGCCATGATTTTATTTTTTAGGTATGGACCTCAGGAATAGAGGTCCAAAGGGGGTTTGTTGTAAAATAAAATCTGTCAAATCACTCCGTGTGAGTGCTTAATTTCTTTTTAAAGAGCTTGTGCAAGCTGAGGCAAGTACAGGCATTTCCTGTTGGATCAGTTTCGGTGTAGACACGACAGAAATTCCACACAATTGGGGGATGGGTAAGTGAACATTCTAGAAGCCTGAGTTTGTGTGTTAGTCGATACTGGGCACCGCCCTAGTTAGACTAATAAAACAGCAACGACTTCCTCCTTCAGACAGACAACGCAGCGAGAGAGCCAACAGAGGAGCTGTTGAATCAGGTTGTATAGCTGTCTCCATTGAATGCGCATTCAATGTTCTTTTTACTCTGTATTGCTGCACATTTAATCTTGTTTAAATAAATGTAA
>JAVCKU010133776.1:0-12460 GCA_032273985.1 Hypsolebias coamazonicus
TTCCAGTTTTCCCTCATTTGTGAACAAGACCCCGAGATTCCAACATCATACTGTTTTTTAAATGCCATTGCATTGTAAATAAAACATAACTAAAATAGTTTGCTGTTTATTTAGATTTTTCTTGAATGAAATGCTTTCAGTAGCTCACATGTCAAACCATGATTGTTTTGGATGAGCAGCACTCTTAAACATATTTGTGTACGGATTACTATGGATTCACTTTCTACATGATTCATTTCACCTGTAAAGAAGAACATCCTTAAAAATTGGAAGCTCAGGTTAACATCTTGGAAAAAGATCCAACTAAGCTGGTTTTCATAGCAGCAGATAACGTGCTCATGGCTCTGAGTTCAAAGCCTTTGTTCTTGTAATGTGTTTTGTCCTTCCATTGATCTGACTGGGTAGTTTATGTTGTGTGCTTTAGACAAGCTATTACTTTTGCATTTGTTAAAACTCGTTTCTGTTCTGGACATATCTGAAGTCAGTACAGACATTAAAGCTGTATCTGATAACTGAGTGACTGACCTATTGAATTCACACATAATTTGAATCAACTTCTTGGATCATTTCTTATTTTTCAGTAGAAACATCCAAAATAAATCAACGTGATGTTTGAACTTGCAAACAAAACAAAAAAAATCCTCAAATTTTGGCACATAATGCCGCTGAACCTTCCACATCGATGTTTTCCTCCAAGGAGTATCTCACACTCTCATTCCTAAAATCAAATTAACTATTAAATCTCACAAGGAATGTGATGCCAGGGCATGTTGCTGAACTGAAACCTGGACCTTATTTCTTGTAAGTTGGACAAAAGGATCCATTAAATGACAGACGGCAAAGTCTTAAGCTTGTAGGACCAGTATGGTCTCTGGACTGTATCTTGTAGTTTTAAGTACATTTCTCAGAATTGCCTTTGTTTTGTTTCGTTTTGTTTTTAACGTACAAATACAGCTGCTATGGTATATCTGATTTGATCCAGACACATGAAAACATGATGGTTCTTGCCAACAGATGCTTACTGCTTGTGATGTGTCTAACCAGTCTGTTTTTATTTATTAGGTCCTAAGACAAGCAATGATGGATGGTGTGCATATTGACGTTGAAGCCACAGACAACTCTGGTTGGTTTTGTCTCTTCTCAGATTCTTCATTCATAAAACAAAGTGAATTAGGAGTTGTGTGCAGTGGGTAGCAAGAGGTATACCCTGTATATTTACCCAACTAGATGACTTCATCATGTCCTTGATGCACATAGTTCTGAGCAATTGTGTCCAAAATTGTGTTCAGGGCCCCCCGTGGACCACAAAACACCAAGCAGGGGTCTTGATATGATCTTCAGAAGTCAAACACCACATGTTGAAAATACACTTAATGAAACTGATATTACAATCACAAAATAATTCAATCAGGTCATCTGCACAGTTTCTTTTTGGGAGAAATGCTTCAGCTTGCATCCAAAACACCATCAGTCTGAAACCTGCCACCAAGATATGTCTTCTAAATAGCACCTCCTTGATTGGTTTCAAACCAGTCTGCTGTGGAGTTCACAGAAACTGACTTTACACATGCAAAATGGACCATCAGTCGAAACAATCAATCATCAGTGCATAACCGTCAATTGTTTTAGGCAAATTGGCTGCTTACTTCTCACTGAACCAGCCTGTTGACAACCTGGCTGAAATGGTTTAAAAGAACGAGAAAAGGTATGCTGAATCGTCCATCACAAAAAAAAAAAAAAAATGTTGCCAGGTTGTCTTCAGGCTGGTTCAGTGAGTAGCAAGCGGCCATTTTGCCTATAACATTTGATTGTTATGCATTAATGATCGATTGTTTAGACTGATGGTCCATTTTTCATGTGTAAAGTCACGTTCTGTGAACTCCACAGCAGACTGGTTTGAAACTCATCCAGGAGGTGCTATTTATAAGACAGATCTTGGTGGTGGGCCTCAGACTGATGAAGTCTTTCAGATGAAAGAAGAAATGTTTCTTCCTAAAAGAAACTGTCCAGATGACCTGATTAACATTTTTTGTGATTTATCTACCTGGATGATTGAGCTTACTGTTCCTTGATATTACAATGTTCAGAAATGTGACAATTATAAAGCTAGATTTCTATACACGTACATTTTCTCTCATTAGAAGGCTTGTTTTGCACTAAAGGTTGGAGCTATAACTGTTCCTTTGTTCCAGGAATGAGCGTCCTGCAGTGTGCTGCTGTCGCTCTGAAGACCAGCATGAGTGAGGGTAAAAGCAGCATGTCGTCAGATCACAGCCAACTGCAGACACTGCGCCAAGAGCACATGATGGAGACACTGGAATGTCTGCTGCAGATTGACAGCTACCTGCATACCACAGTCTGCCATTCTGTTACAGGTATAAATCTCACATACTTGCTGCAGGTTGTTTTAATAATCAGATACTAATCTGATTAAGATCTTTTTCTGAAACTCTGTTTTATAAATGGCTGTTTATGTACAATGACTTAAATATAGTAATTTTTATAGTAAACAGTAGTCAGGACTAAGTATTGTGAAGTATGTTTTTTAATAGCTGTTCTCTTCATGAGTACTCTTGATTTTGTAGCTCATTTCATAAAACAAGTTGTTATGTGGGCAGCACGGTGGCGCAGTTGATAGAGCCGCTGCCTCTCAGCGAGCAGGTTGCCCCGCTTCAAATCCTGGTCTGGGGGACTTTCTGGGTGGAGTTTGCATGTTCTCTCTGTGCATGCGTGGGTTTTCTCCAGGTACTCCGGTTTCCTCCCACAGACCAAAACATGCATGTTAGACTGATTGGTAACTAAATTGTCCCTAAGTGAGAGAATGAATGGCTGTTTGTCTCTATGTGTCCCTGTGATGGACTGGAGACCTGTCCAGGGTGTCCCCCGCCTCTCACACAGTGACTACTGGATATGGGCACCAGTGGCACCAGTGACCCCCGTGACCCGAAAAGGAAGAATCGGGTAAAGATAATGGATGGATGTTTGGTTGATAGTAAATAACTAGAGCTAAATGTACAGTATTGTAACCAAATGTTTCCATGCACTCATTGTGGGCACACATGTCAATAATATGTGTGACATTAAATATTTGTTTGAACTGTTCTTTTTTTTTGGGGGGGGGGGGGGGATACAATTATTAAACCTCATGCAGCTTCACAAATTTTAGGAAAAAAAACACCTCAATGCACAAGTTTGAATGCATAATGTGATTTTTGTACTAGTTGGTAATGACCCTAGAGGGCAGGCAACCAATTCACAGGGAAGTACAATCCAATAAAAACAAAACTCGTAGGCATAGCAAGCAAAAAGAAAGAAAAAGTGCAGTGCTACAGATGAGGACTTGACAGAGTGAAAACAAGAAGCTTTTATATTCTAAGCAGGGTGATTAGTAAGTGAATGCAGCTGAGAGATGTAAGATGTGACAAGGCAAAACAGGAGATGAGGAAAAACACCGGATGGAAACATGGAAACCAAAATCTCATGGTCAAACCAGCAATAGAAATGTTCCAGAGGACTCCTGAAGCAGCTGACAGGTACAGGGGTGTCAAAAAGACAAAACACAGGCATGGAAGGACTTTAGAGAGACCACAAAGGATTTTCAGTTGGAGAAGGTTCTGACAAACCGTTTGATGGCTCAGAAGAAGAACTGGCCTGGTTTGGGTGGGGAACTGTTGACTGCGACTGGTGATATTGTTGAGCCGTGGAAGAAGCAGCTTGAGGATTGAGGAACTACTTCACACACGCACTTTGAGGAATTAACTGCAAAAAAGTGTTCAAGGATGTCCTTCATTTGTCTACTGTTTTAAAAGAGAAAACCTGAGAATGTTTTCTATCAAAAAAGGATCACACTTTTCAGCTTCCCCTGGAAAGGATGCTTCAGGTTGTTGGAAGTGGGGGCTCCGAGCAATTGCGGAATCTCTGATTCAGGATCAGCGTAATATTGTTCTGGTCATGGAGCAGTGAACCAGAACTTCACCCCTGCAAGGTGCTAAAACGGTGATGGAAGTTTGATTGTCCTGTCTACATGTGTTCATAGACCTAGAGAAGGCTTTTGTCTGCGGAGGTTGGTGCAGTAGCACGAAACCAGGGTTGTTACTAAGTGCTATCCAGTCCTTGTATAACAAAACAGGAGCATTATACAGTATGCAGCATTCTTGGCACTAAGTTAAGCTCATTCTTGATGCTAGTTGGACTCCACCAGAACTGTCCCTTGGTTAAATCCTGTTTGTGGACTTCATGGACCGGGTTTCAAGGTCCATTCATAGAGAAGAGGGTGTCTGAATGGGACCCTCGGGGTCTCATCTCTGCTTTATGCTGACGATGTAGTTCTGTTAGCATGTTTGGGGTATGATCTTTAGTGTATGCAGTGGTGGTTCCACAGCTGATCATTAGGTAGCCGGGGTGTGGGTCAGCTTTTCTAAATCTGTGTCCATGGTTCTCAACTGAAAGTGGGTGGAATCCCCTTTCCAGGTTGAGGGGAGTCTTTGTCTCAGGGGCAGAAGTTTAAGTGTCTTGGTGCCTTGTTCCTGAGTTACTGTAGGATGGAATAAAAGATGAATCAACTGCTGCTCCCTTGCATGAAAAGAAGTCTGTTGAGATGCTCATATGATTAAGATACCTTCTGGATGTTTTTGGTGGTTTATCAGGAATGTCCCACCTGCAAGAGACCCCTGGGCTGATCCTCAACTCACTGGATGGATTAAATAATCCTCCATGGCCTGAGAATACCTTGGAAAGTGTCTCTGGAAAGAGGTTGGTTTATCTTCTTGACCTGGTCCCTAAGACCTGTTGCATAGGTGGTAGAAAGTGGAGGTGGAGGTTACTATTGGAGTCTGTTAGCAAAATATCTTAAGCGCTACCGAGCAGAGGGTAATGAAACTGTCAACAACTAATCTTTAGCCGATTAGCTTTCAGGGTCAATTTGATCCAATTTTCTCACCACAGCACCAAACGGCAGGCATCTTCCAAATGAATTCAGTCCTTTTTAGTATGTTTTTAAATAACCCACACCCATCACCCCCACCACGCACACTAAATAAATAAATAAACAATGCCACAATGAATCAGTCATTAACATCTGATATGTCATTTTCACTGGATTCTGACTGCTTTGGCCCTTCTGTGATAAAACAACACAATGGCTATCTAACATCTCAACTATTTACAAACTGAATGTTCTGAGTCTGCGCCCAGTTTCTGTTTGCTGTGAGAAACAGTTTATTCAGCACGGCATACAATGCTTGGACAAATCAATTGTTCTGATCAAGGAAGCACAAAGACAAAGAGCTTACACAACGATTAAATCATTCAACTGGTTGACCCTTTCATAGCCCAGTTTGACGCCATCAGGAAAAGAGCCAAAAATAAGTCTTTTGAAGGAAGGAGGTCTGGGAAATGGTCAGTCGTGGAATTAATAAAATAAATAAAAAATAAAAAAACAATGCATGAAGAGAGAAAATTTAAACTGTCACAGACACAAGTGTACTAATTTGATGGAAAACACAATGTTTCTGGGTAAAATGTACGAAACATTTTGTTTTTCTGCTCCGACCCCTCAGTTAAATAACGGCTGAGGAAACGTGCAGCAATGGTTTCCTGAAACATGAAAATAAAAACACAACTGTATTTATAGACTACATTTGTCTTATATTTATTTGATCTGTTTTAATACCTACAGAACTGAAAAGAATAGCTGCAAAGAACCTCAGTTCAAACCTCTGTTTTAATGCAGACATACACTGTATAAACAAACAAAAAAAAATTAAAAAGCAGGGCGATCATGTTTCTGCTCCTACTTCTGTGTGTTCATGTTCTTTTGTCAGTAGCATCACTGGACTGAATTTTAGATGTGCTTATGAGTTGATCGCATCATGCATTTGGTTCTGTTTTCTTTTGTATTGCTTTCAACATGCCTTTTAAGGTTTGATTATTGCATTTTTTATATGCTTTGTGTTGTATTTATGAGCCATGTGACAAGTCTCCGTTTCATGGAATATTCTGGACAACAAAGCTATGTTGAACTGAGATTAATCGAACTGAATGGATTTTAAGGAAACTTAATTTATCACTGGGTTGACATCTGTAACAGTTTGTTGCCACTTTACAATAAGGCTCTCCTTATAGATGGCTAATAAATAGTTTATAGATATGTTATTAATTCCTCTATTTAGACTTTATAAGTCATTAATAATTGTTAATTATGCATTTGTTAAGGGTGACAGAGACAAAACTGACTAGTATCTTGCCAAATCTGTTCACCTATATATTTCATGCGGAGTTGTTATATTAAACATTTCAAACGAAGTTAATACCTTGTAAGCACAATAAGCTTTGTAAACATATTTTCAGGATATAATATCAGTTGTAGATACTTATATTGCAGTGATAAAGAACAATATTATATGCTAAAGAAATAGGTTAACAAATGCTTATTGTTCTTACAAGGTAGTAACTTTGTCTGAAATGTTTAATATAACAACTCTAGATGAAATGTATAGGTGAACAGATTTGACACACTATTTGCAAGAAACTGGTCAGTTCTGTCTCTGTCACCCTTAGTTAATGCTTAATTAACAATTATTAATGATTTATAAAGTGTTTATGGAGGAATTAATAATGTAACTATAAACTATTTATTAGAATCTACAAAGTATAAGGGGAGCCTTATCGTAAAGTGGTGACAAAAAATTAATATTTGGAGTCAAGCCAATTCAAGATGGCTGCCACAGCTAATTGGCCTTAGTCCAAACAAAATTAAAACTCAGGCAAATTTAGAGTTTGTAGCAGCTGAGAGTGAAATAAATTTCTCAGCTGATAATCTGATTTTAAACATCCAATAATTCTCAGTCAGAATTATTGGATTTGGTACCTGGATGATTGAGCCTGAACTTTGTTACATTTGAAACTGCTTTTGTTTTGGACTCAACCCAACGTAACATGGCTGCTGTGGCTAAAAACCACTAGCCACTAAGCTAAACGTCGGTGTGAGTGTAGCTGACTGTTGCACCAAAAATACATTTAGTGCAACAATGTTGCTTTAAACGTAGGGGTGGAAGTAACGAATGACCAATACTCACATTACTGTAATTAAGAATTAAGTTGATTTTTTGGGGGGTACTTGTACTTTTATGAGTACTTCTTTTAAGTGTGTAATTTTACTCATACTTAGACCATGTAATTTACTTCACTACTTTTAAAACCAGACGTGGTTGAGCATGGCTGCAATTTGAATGAATATTCAAAGCATCCAGAAGGCTGCACAGTTCAGAGCTTCCTGGTTGTCTTCTTGATCTACAGACACTGTGGGGCTCCTGCACTCCTCCTCAGCCTTCAAGAAGCTGTCTCTGGAGCTGGACACAGCTCTGCCTCTGCTGCGTGTGAACGACTTAGCTGTGCTGCTCTGCTCTTCACAGCCAAACGAAGCTGGACAGACTCTGTTAGAAAAGCAGCTCCACACTGAACCAAAGGGTCAGAAGGTGAACGGTGACGTCAGAGTTAAGACACTTACCTGTTGTTCAGTGTGTTAGGAACAGTTTAAACTGTTCTACGCCGGTTCAGAAACATTTTTGTCTTTCTTTTAACAAACAAAATTCATGCTTTATCTGCATTTGTTCACAAAAGAAATGGCCTTTGTGTAATTTTTCTATATTTTATTGTTCGTCTGAGAATCATTCTTTGACTGTAGCTGTTATATGCAGTAAATCAAACTGAATGACTTCTATTAACAACACAATAAAAGATTAATTGGTTGAAAAGTAATTAATACTCTGAGTAGTTTTTAAGAAGAGTACTTTGTACTTTCACTTAAGTATACAGTATTTATAACACCAGTACTTTTACTTGTAACTGAGTACAGTTTAAGCAGTGTAACAGTACTTGTACTTGAGTAAAAAAAAAAAAAAAAACTCTTTCAACCTCTGTTTAAATGCTGGAACTGTGTTAGCAAAATAATGAAGCTCCTGAGCAGTACTCATGGCCCACATCTACAACTGATCAACTTAAGGAGACAATTCAAAATGGCTGCCACGGCTAACGGAGCTTTTCCAGCCTCCATAATTAATTGAGCAGAGCAAAGGTTTGGTGTAGTAGCAGCTGAGCATCACATCTCAGGGGACTGTGTCCATGTTTGTAACCTTTGACCTTTGACCTCTTCACAACCTGTAGTTTAATGATCTACCAGGGAAAGTGGGTAGTTTGCGGTCCTTTAAGGCGCAGTCACTGTTGATATTTTTCTAATTCTAAATCAATCAAAGCCGGTGAGTGTCTCAAGTTAAACACCAACAGATGATCTTCAAGTTTTTCTTGTTCAGGGCTTGTACAGAAGAAAACCTCCTTCTCTCATCAGACCAAAACTTTGAGGATCCAACAGTTTCTCGTCTTGTCACCTCGTGTCCGTCTGCCTGCTCTGACCTCTCCGTGACCCCGAGGGCACTTCCTGTGGGGAAAGGAAGTGCTCCGACATGTGGCAGAGTCAGAGCTCCATGCGTTCACGTGTGTGTGAGTGTGAAAGCTGCAGAGTAAACATCAGCTTTCTCGTGAGAATCTTCATCTCACAACAGCCTGGACCCTTCCTTTCTTCTAGGAGCTGCAAGTTGTGCTGAAAAAGTTCACGCCTCGTTGTCTGAGGCTTCTCTTCGAGTTACACCCAAAAAAAGAACGAGGAATTGGGATTTATGTGCAGTCCCATGCACCGTTAAAGGGTCTTTCAAAATCCATTAGATCTCAAAGTGTGTTTTGAGGATGACTCTCAGTTACTACCACATCAAATTCTAGCTCAAGCTCCATCAGTTGGAGGCTGTTTGGTGTTTGCGTAGGTTTCTAAGGCACGGCAGCCATCTTGAATCATAAACTCTGGAATCGCACAGGAAAGAATGCATGATGTCCAGTAAACAGCACAAAACACCTCTGAGGAACAAATGGAGGAACATGAAGGAGACACTGATGAGGTCAAATGAGAAACACCTGGGGAGACAACAGGTGGAGGGTGCAGGAGCATCATCCACAGAGGGATCACATTGTTGTGTTGTTGGTTGAATACCCAGAGACAAACAGAGACGCATGAGAGAGTCAAACAGTCAGATGAAGGTGTTTGTCCAGAAAAGTGAGGTGGACGCTGGAGCACAGGGAGAAGCTGCTGGAGAGGAGAGCAGGGAGCGATGTCAAAGTTCAGTCAGGTCATCTGGACGGTTTCTTTGTTGTTGAGACATTTCGTCCGTCATCCAAAGGACGTCATCGTCTGAGGAGCCACAATGTTTGTTGATGGCTGATGAAGTCCTATGGATGACGGATGAAACGTCTGATGCAAGTAATCCATCCATCATCTTTACACGCTTCTTCCTTTTCGGGTCGCGGGGGTCGCTGGTGTCCATGTCCAGCAGTCTCTGTGTGAGAGGCAGGGGACACCCTGGACAGGTCTCCAGTCCATCACAGAGACAAACAACCATTCACTCTCACATAGAGACAGTTTAGAGTTACCAGTCAGTCTAATAACATACATGTTGTTGGTCTGTGGGAGGAAACTGGAGTACCTGGAGAAAACCCACAAGGAAAACATGGAAAGTCCACCCAGAAAGACCCCAGGTCCAGACAAGGATCGAACCCAGGACCTTGTAGCTGTGAGGCAACGGTGATCATGCTGTCAAGTCACTCCTCACTTTGCACTTACAAGGTGAGCACCTGCTGTGTCTCTGATACTTACAGTACTTGACAGGTGCTAGGTTAGTATCAGGTGTGTATCTGATATTTAACTGGTAAGTACCAGGTAAGTCCTGTCAGCTACACACAAGGCTGTAATGTGAGTTGAGAAAATGTATCTGATGTTGTCTCCATGTCATGTTTTCCTAACGCAGCTGCAGCAGGATCCATGGAGCAGCCACACATGCGTTCACACGAAGCAACAGGAACCGTGTTCATGCTTTAACAAGATGAAGAGTGAACAGTGCGAAGAAACTGCTCATTCAGTTTTCAGTGTGCACTCGCCTCAGGAACACCAAAGCTTCATGGTTAATGAACACTGCCTGAGATTTCACCAAAAGATGCACACATGTCTTGCATCTTACTTCAGTTACACTGATCTGTGCAGTTGTGGTCATTCTGCAGACGTGTAAGAGAAGAAGACTAAACCTGTGAAGGCTGTCCCTTCTTCCATCAGTAAACCCTGTCATGACCAGCTGCAACACCGAGGCCACTCAGCTGGAGCTGCAGCGCCCTCTGCTGGCTCCTCTGTGTTCTGCAGCTGTCTGTCAAGTTGGAGACCACAGTTCAAAGGTCTGTTGTTTGGATGTTTTCTGCTTCTTAAATCATAGCCCTGCCCTAGAAGGAGTGAAACAAGTCAATGATTTCAATGTCCACCTTATTCTGTCAAATACAATAAACAGTAAATAACATATTTATTTATTATTTATTATTATTTTAGAAAAAAAATTCTCCTTTGTGTTTATGAGCCTTGGGGTCCCTGATCATACATCGACCATTAATGTGCACCCCCAGCCAGTGGTTTGTTGCCTCAACAATATACAATAAAATTACTAAAACATCAAGATTTTCTATTGTCTATTAATGGAATGAGAAACAAGCAAGACATACATTAGAGGAGGTTTTATTAAAAAAAAAAAAAATGCAACAGTTTCATCAAACATCCTGATTCATGCTCAATAATCCAAGTAGAAAATCCAACAAAGTTGAGTCAGGTCCTCTGGACGGTTTCTTTTTGTTGAAACGTTTCATCTTTTATCCAAAAGACCTCATCAGGCTGAGGAGCCACAACAAACTCAGTCTTATAAGCACCTTCACTGAGTGGCTGCACCAGTTTGATGGTGCTCAGGTGGTTTCTGGAGTCCACCCTCTCCCCCGCCGACTCGTTGAGCATGAATCCGGATGTTTTGAAACACTGTGGCCACGACTGCCTCAGACGTGTCAGCGATGATGACGACCACTTGCTGGAGGTGTGACCGGCTCTGAAGAACAGAGTGTGCAGCTCTGAGCCCTAACGGCCCTGTGCTGTGTTTGTGCCTTACATGTGTATTAAATAAACTTAACAGTCCAGTAGACGTGCAGGATGGAGCTGAGATGGTGCTGACAGACGTGATGGAGGTGCCTTTGGCATATCGCCCATGTCTCTGCACGGTTAGTAGCACCACTTGTCTCTGTCCTCTGGTTGGACCGGATTTGTGTCACAGAGTGCGTTTGACTTTTAAAAGCTACATCTTTAGAGCTGTAGCTTTGTCATTTGTGAAACTGAAATTATTTGTTGTTCTACAAACCTAAAGTTGTCCAAACAAGACTGAGTGATGTTAAAGATCTTCATGTGTGACGATGTCTTCAGAGTCTTGTCTCTACAGCTTCAGCCACAGTGTCCACAGTGGGTCTCATGCGCTCTTTCTTTCTTAAGTTCTGGCAGCAGGGTAAAGCCAGCAGCACCTCTTTAAGCCCCTTAGTCATAAATAGATAAAGGAAGGGATCCACCAGAGGGCTGAGGTAGAGCAGCAGGTGCGACACCAGTCCCAGGTAGCGCACTTGTTCTTTAAAGGACAGAGCCTCCAAAAGTACACTGAGGACAAAGGGAGCGTAGAGGAAAGTGTAGTTAGCCCAAATAGCTCCGATGCCCCATACGGTCCTCCTTCTTTCTGGGCTTGGGGCGTTGGCTCGGGAGCAGTGGAGGACCCTCCAAGCATCCACAGCAAAAAAGAGGAGGAAAGGGAAAGGAGCGAGCAGAGCTGCAGCGAACCAGAGGTTGTAACGCAGCACTGCGAGGGTGAGGATGCCAAAGGGGGTGGCCCACGCCAGCAGGGCCACCGCAGGTGACTGCCTGACCCTGGTGAAGCAGGCGGCACACTGAGGATGCATCACCAGCAGGTAGCGCTCCTGAGCTATGAACAGCATGAGAGTGATGTTGGAGATGATGCCAAAATAAAGGAAGAAGTCGGTGCCACTGGAGGAGAGCGAGTAGTTCTCTGTGCTCTGATCCACACTGGGACGACCAAAGAAGCTGATGATGTCGGTCACAAGCAGGAACATGACGTGCATGGGAACGTTACCGTCTCCTAAACACAGAGCACAGGAAGGACAATGATTCACACTGGAATACTACTGTAGGAGAGCAGGCTGCTTGATACCTTTCACCTTTCAATAATCATACAGGACTCGTTCGAGTCTCAGAATAATAATTATTGATTTAAAAACGGGTTCACATCTTTTTAGGTTAAACATATTTCTTCAGTGTGACCAAGATGAAATGACCGTGAAATGAGACGTTTTATCTTTGACCCATCCAATTGAATGGTGTCATTTATTCAACAGAATCAAATTAAAATCATAACATTACACTTTGATTGGTTGTTATTCAATTCTTACGGCATAAAACATATTGGATACTTTCACAAAGACAACAGATTCAAGTTATGAGATGGTAAAATAACATATCTGAAGGCAAATTAACTTAGTTACTGGCGTAGAAGTTTAA
>JAVCKU010133858.1:0-12423 GCA_032273985.1 Hypsolebias coamazonicus
CAGAACCACTCTGCTAACAAGACCATGCTGTTAACAGGACCACGCTGCTAACAGAACCACTCTGCTAACAGTGCCACCCTGCTAACAGGACCACTCTGCTAACAGGACCATGCTGCTAACAGAACCACTCTGCTAACAGTGCCACGCTGCTAACAGTGC
Organism: Hypsolebias coamazonicus; assembly: GCA_032273985.1. Taxonomy (NCBI): domain Eukaryota; kingdom Metazoa; phylum Chordata; class Actinopteri; order Cyprinodontiformes; family Rivulidae; genus Hypsolebias; species Hypsolebias coamazonicus. The sequence continues at coordinate 160 of JAVCKU010133858.1, forward strand.
CACGCTGCTAACAAGACCATGCTGTTAACAGGACCACGCTGCTAACAGAACCACTCTGCTAACAGAACCACTCTGCTAACAGAACCACACTGCTAACAGTGCCACGCTGCTAACAAGACCATGCTGTTAACAGGACCATGTTGCTAACAGAACCACTCTGCTAACAGAACCACGCTGCTAACAGTGTCACACTGCTAACAGAACCACTCTGCTAACAGGATCATGTTGCTAACAGAACCACTCTGCTAACAGAACCACGCTGCTAACAAGACCATGCTGCTAACAGAACCACTCTGCTAACAGAACCACTCTGCTAACAAGACCATGCTGTTAACAGGACCACGCTGCTAACAGAACCACTCTGCTAACAGTGCCACGCTGCTAACAGAACCACTCTGCTAACAGAACCACGCTGCTAACAGTGCCACGCTGCTAACAGAACCACTCTGCTAACAGGACCACGCTGCTAACAGAACCTCACTGCTAACAGTGCCACGCTGCTAACAGAACCACTCTGCTAACAGGACCACTCTGCTAACAGTGCCACGCTGCTAACAGAACCTCAGTGCTAACAGTGCCACGCTGTTAACAGAACCTCACTGCTAACAGTGCCATGCTGCTAACAGAGCAACTCTGCTAACAGGACCACTCTGCTAACAGAACCACTCTGCTAACAGAGCCACTCTGCTATCAGTAACTGTGTTTTTATAACACTTTTTTATTTTAAGTGCTTTTTATTGCTGTTTGTGCTCTATATGTTGTCTGTATAAAAAAAACAAGTTGTCATGACCCATTGAGTGACCAACCTGTAGAAATAAAGGGTAAATTTTAAAAAAGTCCTGAAGCTCGTCACACTTGGCTCAAACCAAAAAAAAAATCTAAAAGCGGTCCATAGAAGAGGAATAAAACTGATTTGTCAGCTGTTGCAAAACGAGTGCAGAGAATGAAACCATTGTGGAGCATCAGCTGAAGCTTGTGCACGGTGACTGTGTGCGTAACGAGTGTTTTGGCTTCGAGTCGCTCTCCCTTAGGAAATGCTGACAGGTTTGAAGGAAGGCAAGGACTGGCTGAGCAGATGGTGCATATGACAGACACCCCCCCCGTCAGCTTCAGGGGCACCAGCACACAAAAACTGAGACAATGCCCAGAAATCCAGCGTCTGTGTGCAGAGTCACCAGCTTCCTCCAGATTTAAGACGCCATGTGGACGTTCGTTTCTAACGTCTGCTTCTCCAAACGGGTCAAATTAACTGGATGAAGTCGGGCAACGTGTTTCGAAAACGAAAACAGAAGAGCTGCGTGCGAACAGCTAAGTCCAGCCCCTGACCCATGGTTGTGGAGGAATTGTGGCCCGCTCTACTCTACAACGTTGCTTCAGTTCATTGTAGATTAGCTCTCTTCAGGTCCCACTGCAGCGTTCCGTTGAGGTCCGGACTGTTGCAACGCCTCAACTTTTTTTTTTTTTTGGAGCCGTCTTGTCAGCTGCAGTGGCTGGAATTGTTGTTCTGGTGCATGAAGACCCAGTTCGGTCTGAGCATCAGGTGCTGGACGGGTGGCCTCACATTTGACTTTAGAATATACAGAGAAGTTCATGGTTGACTCAAGGTGCCCAAACCATCAGACCTCCACCTGACAGCTGGTAAGAAGAGTTTGTGCTGATGTCTTTGGTTTTTACCAAATATGATGCTGTGCATTATGGGTAAAGATCTCTACTTTGGTTTCATCTGTCCTAAGGCGTTTGTTCCGTAAGTCTTGGGGTTCAACCTTACAAATAAGACATACTTGTTCAAGCTTCTATTAATTGTCTAGTGATGAACGTTAACTTTTGGCCTGTTAACTGAAGCCTGAAGAATTAAAGCGGGAGTTACGTTTTTTTTTTTTTTTTATTTCCGTGCATTGCACGGTCTTGATCTTGGGGTGAATTTTCTCGGACATCTGCTGAAGATCCAAAGTCTGTAGTATTCACAGGGGTAGTGCTGAAAAAGGCAGGGGTAGGCCATGGGATGAGGGTTGTGTTCGGAGTTCACCTTGATTTTGCTCTCGCAGTGAGGAAAACCGTCCAACGATGGCAGCTCGCACTTCTCCTGGGCTCCATTTAGAAGATCTGGAAGAACAGACAGAGCAGCGAGAGGAGAAAATCAATAAGGTCAAACTGGTAACGAGAAAACGTTTTATCCCCGCCTGTAACTTTTATTTCATCCCGCTGGAGACTAGAAGTAGGTAGAAACTTTTCAGAGGCCTTCAGAGATGGAGAAGATATTTGAAAGAAGAGCGTACTCGGGTAAAGTTTCAAGTGTTGCTATGGGTGAAAACTGCAACAGTAAGACAAATATGTGGACCGCTCGGATGCTAGCAGTTTAAGAGAAAAGTGCCTGTTGATAAACAAAGGAAACATGTATCAAGTGTAGTTATCTCGGATCAGAAGATGTGGCCTGGAAGAGCAAAGACCTTCGTTTACATTTGACTTTGTGACCTTGACCTTGTAGTGGAGTGATGAGAGCCATCATCCAGTGATGCAACATATGTGCATCAAGGTTCATTGAGCGGATCGGACGTTGTTGTAAAGCCCTTGTTTTAGCGTTGACCTTGATTTGTGACCTTGAAACTGGGGTGATAATTAAAAGTAACACTCTTGTCTAGCGATGATCCTTAAATGTACCAATTTTCATTAAATTATCTTTGATGAGAAAATATGGTCCAGACAAGCAAAGACCTTGTATAAGCAGTGTTTCACCTACATTACTTGCCTTGGCAGGGCGCTCTTCTCTTCCGAATATTTGTCGGTGGGGAGACAACACATCTGTGCCATACGCTGTTTGTACTGACACTTTTCAAGTGGGGGAAGTGGGTACGGTTCAGTGTTTGGGAACAGAGTGCCTCTATAGCATTTTAGCTAGCGTATCTGTCTTTTTTGCCGCTAGCTTAGCGTCACATCAGCAGTTGTTAGGTAGGCAGGGCACTCAGTTCTGTTGACATTGTGGGGCGCCCTGCTTGTATAATGGTAGGGGGAACCATGGTAACATTTGACCTTGATTTGTGACCTTGATCAGAGTTGGGGTGCTGATAATATTACAGGACGCTGTCTACTTGTGGTACAAATGTGTATCAAGTATTGTTAAAATATTCTGAGCGGATCAAAAGTTATGGCTCAGATATGAGAAGACCTTGTTTTAACTTTGACCTTGATTTGTGACCTTGACTTGGAGCTGGGGGGATAAGTTATGGCTTGGATAAGAAAAGGTTTATGGACAGACGGACAAAGACTATACCTCAACAGTGCCTCCCCTGCGCTCATGGCTTCGAGGGATGAGGGGTGCTAGGATGTACACACACATATGCGATGCATGCTAGATTAGCAGAACGTTAGTGCCGAAAGTTGTGGGGGATGGAGTGCGTAAGAGAAGTGGAGCACTACGTCTGTAGCTTCTTAGCTAGTGCATCTGTACTGCGTGCCACTAGCTTAGCACTACGTCAGTGTCGGCAGTTGTTGACGGGATCAGTTGTGGGTTGAGGACATTTCGGTAGGCAGGGCGCTCGGTTCTGTAGACAAGGTGGGGCACCCTTCTTGGATAATGGTAAGGGAAACACTGCTCAATGTGTCCACCTTCAACGGGCATATAAACAAAGCACTGAAGAACTGAAGCTTGGTTGATGCGATCAAAAGCTGCTTTAAGATCAAGAAGAAGAAAATTAAGTGTTGCGTTTGTAGTCTGCCACAACGTTTATTTGCTCATTTCTAATCCATTTAATCTACAAAAAAAAAAAGGAACATTCTAAAACAGCGTTTAGCAATCATCCTCAAACAAAAAGTTTCTTTGCATGTTCGATCGAAACTGAATGAACTTCAAATCAATGGCTATCAGACGGGTTTCATGAGAAAAACTGCCATCGGAACGTAATTTTCCTGATGTTTAGAAGGCTTTTGTGGGAGGAAAGGAGGTGACAGTCATCGCCTTTGAGCTCGGAGACGGCCGTCAGCCAGCAGGGATTACCTTTGGCTTCATAATCCCAACTTCATAACAGTGAAAGCCACAAAAAAAAACTGAGAGCACGACCAGTTAAGTCTAAACAAACCCAGAGGCATAAAACGGTTGTTTCCGATTCCTTTACTTGAAAAAACAAAAAACACAGGTATTCTGGGTAAACCATGCAGGACTTTGACTGGCAGAGAAGCAACACGTGAATTGCAGTAAGGACGGACAGTGGCTGTTGTAATGAGTTTCTATAGAAGGGTTTATGGGTTTGTGAAGGAGTTTGTATGAAGCCAATCAGCAGCTTCAGCTGTAACCCAGGCTTTTGTTAGTGGCGAGGTGGGGGATGGGCGCTCATATTCACTACCGAGTCTTTTCATTGGGGCTGAAACGCTGCAGCGATAAACATTTTCGGCTTGTAAACCTTTTCTTCTCGGCTCTCTCAATAGATCCGAGGTAATTAGGGTTCACTAACACTGTCTGGCTCTAGGACTTTATGGTTTATATCAGAGAGGAATCGTAAATTTTAAGAAAAATGTCAGAGTAGCACAGTTAAAGATATGGAGGAGAAACGAATGTATCGCATACGGCGCATTATACTCATGTCAACAAACTATTATACACCCATCTATAGCAATGAATCCAACAAGCAAAGATCTGCTTTGAACTGAAGCTGGACTGATGAATAGTGTATGCAACACTCAGTCTAGTGAAGATGTATACCGTATGTGTATGAAGTTTCATTAAATTCTCTTGAGTGGATCAGAAGTTATGGGTGGGACAAGAAAGAATTTATAGACGGAGGAAAGTACGGAGTTTATACCATAATACATTCACCAGTCAAGGGGCGTATAAATTTTTTTTAGAGACAAACAAAACAAAAATACAATACCAACGTCTAACAAAAGATGCCGCAAAACTGCTGGCATGGCCATACAGAACCTCACAGACCTACACAAGGTGAGGTCAGTGAACAAGGCCAGGCTGATTCTGGCAGATCCTGATCATCACTCCATAATGAGTTCAGGTTGCTTCCATCTGGATGCAGGTATCTGCTGCCCAGATGTAGAACGGACAGACTGAAAAACTCATTCATCCCTGTATCGATCAGGTTTCTCAAGGGGCAGTGACGATTTCTGTACAGTTACTTTAATGTCTCCACGTCTTGTCTAGTATGGATGTTTTATGTACCTACTGACTGTAAATCAAATTCCCCCTTGGGGATAATAAAGATTCTTGAACTTGAACTAACATCATGGCAAAATGAAGGAACGTCCTGGAACGTTTGATGAAGTTCCTCCGGGTTTGTTATGATCGGCACGTTTGTCCACTTATTAAGCTCTCCAAGACGACAAAACAAACTTGGTCCAGTATTACAGTGTTTCCCCCAAGTTACTTGCCTTGGCAAGGCGCTCATATCGCTTCTGTGATTTTTCTCGACGGGGATGGGTGAACGGGACAGAGACACATCTGTGCTGAGCGCTGTTTGGGTGAACGGTTGACGAGCGAGAGGGTGGTGGTGTTGGTGAAGGAAACGGGCGCTACCTATGTAGCTTTTTAGCTTTTTCACCTGTGTTGCACGGTACCGATAGCTTAGCGCTAGGTCAGTGCCAGCAGTTGTCAACGGGGGTGGGGGTAGCAGTTCAGTAGGCAAGGCACTCAGTTCAGTTGACAGGGTGGGGTGCCCTCCTTGTATTATGGTAGGGGTAACACTGTTCGATTTATGATTTAGTACCATTAAAGAAAGAAAATGACTCAAAATCCCTCAACCCAAGAGTCCAACACAACTGAAAACCTGAAACATCTAGGTTATAAATGTTTTGCTCTCGTAGACGTGTGTTGCTGCATCCAGTAAAAGTAAATTCTTTGTTACAAAGTGAAACTGTTGTTGGTTGGGAAAGAAAACAAAGCAGCAAGGAGGAAGAAGCTGTCCCACCTAATTTGAATATCATCACCACCAGAACCGGACGTCAACACGGTTTGATTTTCATTTTATTTCTTATCAGGTTTAAACAAATGACTTGTAATGCGAGCTCTCGTCTAAAGAGTTACATAACAAGCTCCTGGTCTAACGTGCGCAAAAGAAAAAGAAAGTAGGAGGCCAGTCATGGAGCAAAACCTCTTAAAGCCTCAGAGTTGAATGGCAACAACACAAGGATTAAAATCTGAAAGGAAAGAGGTTAAGAGTCACATCTGAGCTGCACTACATTAGTGTCAAAATAAACACTTGGGATAGAACAGGGATGTATTGTGGTTGTACACAGAGTAAGACTGTAGCATGGTAAAGGAAGAAAAATGTCACTTTAATCTCCAATGCAAAACATATGGTTCACGAGAGCTAAAGAAACAGGAAGTGTAGCTAAACTTTTGCTTGTTCTTTGTTTCACGTGGCAACCATGGCACGGTTAACCAGGATGGACAAGTTTTACAAACAAACCGAGAACATCTCAGGATTTAGTTTTAGATCTCGTGATACTGCAGGTCGCCACGCTCAGAGTATTTGTTGTGAATGGCTCCATCAGCATATCGTCTTTTTCCAAATTAGTGTATTCTGCTTCTTTTTTGATTATTTCATGTGTTTTTGTTTTCTGTATAATTATTAAATGCTACTGGATGCCTCCAATGTCCCCCTGAGATTAATAAAATAAGTAAGTAAGCATGTAAATATGTATGTATGTAAGTAAGTATGTAAGTATGCATGCAAGTATTTAAGTATGTATGTACATATGTAAGTATGTATGTATGTATGTAAGTTCAGTTACTTACAGATGACTGATTTGATTGTTTGTAAGAGGGGCAGATATAAAAAGATTTTTTCTTCTTTCTGCTACCCTTCATTTTATTTATAAGCTGTATAAAACTATTTTGTAGGATTGTTTTCTATTGTATTTTAAAATGAATACATTTGAATAAAAAAAGGTATTTAAGTATGTATATATGCAAGTATGTATGTATGTATGTAAGTACAAACCGGTATGTATGTTAAGTGTGTAAGTATGTACGTAAGTATATAAGTATGTACCAGTATGTATGTAAATACATATGTATGTACCTGTAAGTACTATGTATGTATGTATGCAAGTACGTATGTACATATGTATGTAAGTACATATGTATGTATGCATGTATGTAAATATGCAAGTATGTATGCAAATGTGTAAGTATATATGTAAGTATGCAATTATGTATGTAAGTATGCATGTAAGCATGTAAGTATGTATGTATGCAATTATGTATGTATGTATGCATGTATGTAAGTATGGTATGCAAGTATATATGTAAGTATGCAAGTATGTATGCAAATGTGTAAGTATATATGTAAGTATGCAATTATGTATGCAAGTATGCATGTAAGTATGTATGTACACATGTAAGTATGTATGTATGTAAGTATGCATGTAAGTATTTAAGTATGTATGTATGTAAGTATGGTATGCAAGTATTTATGTAAATATGTAAGTATGCAAGTACGTAAGTATGTATACAAGTATATATGTATGTACCGGTAAGTACTTACATGTGCAAGTACGTATGTAAGTATGTATGTATGCAAGTACTGTATGTAAGTATGTATGCAAGTACGTATGTATGTAAGTGTATGTATGAAAGTATGCATCCATCCATCCATCCATCAATCCATCCATCCATCCATCCATGCATGCATCCATGTATCACCATGTTTGTTGTTGTTTTAACTGTGGGAGACATATTGAAATGGCCTGACACCAAAAGAGAATCAGTTACAAATGAACATTAATGGTTTCTTTCAAGGAGCTTCATAAACAATTGTTTAGTGCGTTCTGAGATAACCTTCACCTTTGAGCCAAGGGTGACAAAGGTTATTTTGTTGTTCCATTTTTCAGACACCTGGCCATCAGGCGGAGCGCCAACCAAGACGGCCCGTCGTTCAATCGACGCTACGAGGCGAATCTTTCCCCTCGATTTAATCAAGCGGTACCTGCTGCCAAGCAGGAGCTAAAAATAGCTCCTATTATAATCAAACACAGGAGGGACGGTGCAGTTTCAAACCCAGCCAGTTGCTCGTTATTCACCTGTACCACCCAAGGAAGTTCATCTCAAACAGAAGAACAACCTCCAGCGGAACCGTCAGGGAGCTTTTACAACCCACAAGATGTCAGACGCAAACACGAGCGACCGAGGAAGTTAAGCATTCGCTGCTGAAGCGATAAAAGACAAACCACTTTACCACACTTCATGGTGGTCGACACGGCAGCAAAGGAAAAAAGCCCGCAGAGGAGAAAAACGACACACCGAGTGAAAACGGGCTTTAAAAAATGCCCCAACCACAAATAAAAACAAGCAGCAGTTCATAAAATAAAACGAGAGCATATAAAGGGGGAACTAATGAGGCTAAAAACACTTCAAAATGTGCAAATGCTCTGAAGCAGAAAACAAATGAGGTCATTGGAACGTGTCATGGCACTGAAATAAACACTTAGCAGCACTCAGTGTTTATCTGATAGGCCTCAAACGGCCTCATGGCTGAAAAGATGAGATATTACACTTTTTCCCCCAGTCCGCATGTGTTCAACCGGCTCTATGAGCCAATACGACGTCTGGCAGCTCCAGAATTAAATCAGAGACATCTGGTCCATGTTGTTCTGTTTTCCCTTCCCCATTGATTTCAATAGATCTCTCTGAAGTAGAAACCTTTCCAGCCAAGGCCCAGATTTAGTGATTAACCTCGATCAGACTGACAGTAAGTTAATGTTCTTTACAAAGTCGCCATTGGAAACCATTGTTTACAGTCAGCTGTATGATCCTGATGTGGAACGATTAATTTAAAAACTATGCTTTTACCCTGACGCGCTCGCCGACGTTGAACTTTACCGGAGTACAAATTCACACGTCTTTGGACAGGAGGAACGCTGTGACACTGAAGAGCATCGAGAGATGAACGAGTGTGGAGATCAGGGAGTCTCGAGAACAAGTCCAACTCGGATCTCTTGGGTTTAGCGAGCTTCGCTGGGATAACGTCCTCACATCGTGACACCGATGATCAACCAAGTCCTCGAAACGCCATCGACTCATTGTGACAGACCAGACCAAAAAATTCAAACTGATAAAAATTTAAAAACGATGCGGTGAAGAAAATTTTAAGTTGTTTGGCCGCTCAGAGCCACCAAACATTCAAATATGATGCTAAACATCATCTAAAAAAACCTTCTTTTTCTGAATAATACGAATGGAAAGAAAAGGAAACAGTAAATTGGGCGGCACGTTGGCGCAGTTGATAAGAGCTGCTGCCTCTCGGTGAGCAGGTTGCTGGATCGAATCCTGGACGGGGACCTTTGTGTGTGGAGTTTGCATGTTCTCCGGTTTCCTCCCACAGACCAAAAACATGCATGTTAGGCTGATTGGTGACTCTAAATTGTCCCTAGATGAGAGAGAGTGATAGTCTTGAGTCCCTGTGATGGACTGGAGACCTGTCCAGGATGTACTCCACCTCTCGCACAGTGATAGCTGGACATGGGCACCAGTGACTGGATGGATGGATAGACGGACGGATGAGATGGACAGATGGAAATAGTAACTTGGTGTGTGGGCTGTAGAAATGGTCTTTTTGAAATGTGTTGTTCCAAAATGGAAAGCAGGACATCAACATGGACCTTGGAGTAGACAGAAGAACCCAAAGAGAAACAGGTGCATCCCTGTAAACCTTTAAATCCAACTCAAACTTTGTTAAAACCCATGAACCCAACATGGCAGCCATGTTATAGGTTAAAAGCCATATTTTTGCCATCTAACCCTCACACAGTGGTGCCCAGTCCTGGTCCCTGAGGTCCCCTATCCTGCATGTTTTACTTGTTTCTTTGCGCCAACATACCTGATTCAACGGTTAAATCACCTCTTCATGTTCTGCAGAAGTTAATCACCCATGGATTCAAATCAGGTGTGTTGCTGCAGAGAAATATTTAAATTCAGGATAGTGGCCCTTGAGGACCTGGATTGGACACCACTGGCAAAACAAATTATAAATACGCCTTAAAGGGACGGTCTGGTCATTTCTTGAGTCATGACCTCTTGAGTGGTTATCAATAATTAATATTTTATCAGCCAGGGCATTAGTCATAAAGTTTGGCCAGGCTTACAGCTAGCCAAACAAGAACCTGTTTTATCAGTTTTGAGACTCACAAAACATTTTTTAAACACACCGATGTTAAAGGATGCTACATTAGGTAATTATAATAATGATAATAATAAAGTGTTGTGTTGTCATCATTGTAGGTTCCTATACAGCGGCGAAATTGGTTCTTTGCATTTTACCCATTGCACCTGGGATATACCCAGGTGGAGCAGTGAGCAGATATGCAGGCGCCTGGGGAGCAATTGGGGATTGGGTGTCTTGCTCAGACACCACGACATGTGGGAATGGCTGGGGATTGAACCTGGGACTTTCGGGTCCCAAGTCGGCTGCCCTATCTCTAACCCGTCTCGGCCCCTATATAAATTCAGATAAAAGAAAAAGGAAGAGGAAGTACGTTTGACTGACGCAAGTAGGGCAAGAATACATCTTGATTAAAGGAGAGAGATTTTCAAGGAGCGAAGAAGAAGATTACATGGCAAGAGGGTTCAGTCGAGCTAAAAAAAAAAAGTTTACGTTTCTTTTGGCCAGCCAAAGGTTCACAGAGAGGCAACAGAAACCCAAGGACTTCCCAGATTGAGGAGCACATGTTTGGAGCTGGTCAAAACACATGTCTCCCATTCCCGTCGGTCCACACAAGTGTTCCACAGCGAAGTCCTTGAGGCAGAAAACCAGATCCAAGGATCTCCACGTAGCCCTGATCCCATTCCCGTTTTGAGTTTCAGCTTTCTCTCTCTCCCTCTCGTCCTCGGCTGTAGAGAGCTCAACAAGCGTCTGGCTGTAACCAACCAGCCTTTTGTTCTCAAGCAATCTGATCCGGCCAACGCTTTCTCCAAGTTCATCCTGATTCTACACCGAAAACTAAAATGGAGCTCTAACTACTGGTACTGTTCCACCGTTGATCCGAGCGAACGCTGGTTTGAACCGAGTCATTTTTGGAACTCATTTAGCGTTAGATATCAATCTGAGATTACACCGTGTTGCTCTAATGTTTTGATTACCCCTTGGGGAAAAGCAGACTTAAAACTAAATAAAGCTAAGGAGGCATGAAAGACGCTAAGCGGGAAGAAAAAAGTGTGATGCATTTGTTGCGGCCAACGCTGCGTGTCAGCCCCAGATGTTCCTCCCATCACACCCATGCTTTCTTAATCGCACACAATGGGATGAGTTTGCCTGCTGGAACAGAGGACGATGGAGATGGTGTGTTCGAATGTGGAGCTTCAGTTTATGTCTCTGGAAAGGCATCAAACAGATGAATCATAACGGCTTACGGATTAAAAAATATCCAAGTGAATACAATTTACACATGTGCTACAACTCAAGACTTTAGGATCAACTGTCCAGGTGTAAACTTGAAGGACTTCATGGTTTAGACGAAGCCATACTACTTTTATAAAGGCCAATATATTCATTATATTTGATATACTGTTAGTTTACTCCTGAACAATATCAAAAATGAATACAGTAGTCCCTTACGTATCGTGGGGGTTACCTACATTCCAGACAGGTGAAAATACGCCAAGTAGGGATGTTATATTTATTTTAGTATTTATATATATTTTAAGGCTTTATAAACCCTTCCCACACTCTTGCAATGTTCATAATGTTCTAAACTCTGAAACCTATACAACATACGTACTGCAAAAGATACTACTTCAACTTGAGGATTATTTGCAACTTTCTTGCCAGTTCTTTGAGCGTAATAGATCGTTATTTCTGACTTTGCGTTGCAAAACTATTTTTTATCACATTGGTTTCTCCCCTAGCCTTTGCTCCCTCCATTAATGTTCTTTGAATTTCGGCAGAAAGCAGCATCCGAAAGGCTTATTGAATGAAAACTACAAAATGGAGGTGCCTGTCCAAAGTATTTATTTTTAGATAGAAGAGCTCCTGCTCTATCCATCTATATCTGTCAATCAATATCGGTCAATCTATATCCATATCTGTTTATCCGTCATATCTGTCCGTCCATCCATATCTGTTCGTCCATATCCGTCCGTCCATGTACAGGTAACCCTCGGTTTACGGCGTCATCGGTTTACGGCATTTCGCGTTTACGGCCGCCGCCCCAGTGACATCATCACAGAAGCGGGCGATAGAAATAGGTCAAAAATCGAATATTCAAACACTCGCTGCTCGGCCCCCGTTTGAGCTACGGGGACGTGCAGGGCGCCGAATTAAAGGTCTC
>JAVCKU010133957.1:0-12123 GCA_032273985.1 Hypsolebias coamazonicus
TTGGGTGCCCGTTTAAAACACTTTTTAAAAAAAAAAAAAAAAAAAAAAAGAAAGAAACAAAGAAACAACAACGACAACAATACAATAAATAACTGGCCCTTCTTTAGCTCCAATGCAAAAAAACATTGGTCAAGATTTGTGCTTTCTTCTGACACATCCACATCACAACCACTCTGAGCAGGTAGAAACCTTACTGAGTGCTGACCAGTTTGTATGAAGTCCAAGCTACACTGCTAAACTAATTAAGTAATTCTCCTCCAAGGCTACATGACACACACAAAATTCATTGATATATACATTCAGTTACAAATCAAAACAATCTGAAACAAATGATTCAGGAGAGGTGCATGATTTTTGTTTGCACTTCAAGTCTAAGAAGAAACCTTCTGAGGGGCACAGACCAATGTTTCTGTATGAGATACCATTTTAAAGCCAGCTGTTGTAGTTTAAATTCTGAAAATTTCATTACTCTTTACAATATTTTTTTTCTGGATGACATTAAATGGTCTTCTAGTTATAATGTAAAGAACTATTTTTTTTGTTTGTTTGTTTTAATCAAGATGCGCCATTTAACTCATTAAAATGTGACCAGGATTTCTTTCTTCTACCTGAACAATATCACTAAATTTATAAACATCTTGTCCCAAAATGATGCAGAAAAACTGCTCCATTCATCACTTGTAGGCTGGACTACTGTAATTCTTTTTATATCTGTGTATCCATAAAATGTCTTCAGTTGATCCAAAATGCTGCTGCTGCTGCAGTTCTGATGAGAGATAGAAACAGAGGTCATCTCTCTAGTTTCAGCTTTTCTCCATTGGCTCCCTGTCAAATTCAGAAGATCATTTCAAATCTTGCTTTTAACGTACAAAGCTCTCAATACCAAGCTCCATTTTATAGTAAATATTTTTTGTTCCATATTTTCTCAACATAACACTTTGCTCAAAGACTGTAGGTTTACTTGTGGTTCCCAAAGTTTCTAAAAGTAGAATAGGAGGCAGAACTTTAAGTTATCAGGAACCAACTTCTATTTTCTCTGTGTGAGGCTGACACTGTCAACTTTTAAGATGTGACTTAAGACATTCCTTTTTGATAAATTTGAAATGTGACAACCCCTCCCACTGCAATACATGTCACCATGCAGGTTTCTTCCCCCCAAAGTCTCCTCTGTCCCTGCATCTGCTGTTAAACCAAAAATCTATCATGAAGAAAGTGCCACACTTTTCAATAAACTGACTCCTCCAGACACAATGTCTGTATGATTTCCATCCAGGAATTTTTGATCATCTGGCTAATTCAATTCAATTCAGTTTATTTGTATAGCACCAAGTCATAACAGAAGTCGTCTCAGGGCACTGAACAGAAATATTAATACTGTATGTGAATGGGATGGCACCCTCTGTTGGTCAGTCCCCATCCCTACACCTTCTGGTTTCCCTGTCTACGTGTCCAGGTGTTTGTGATTTAGTTTAATTACTGTGTGTATATAAGTCAGCGTCCGTGTGTTGTTCATTGTCGGGTCATCGTCTGCGTTCCCTTGTTTTCTTGTTTCCTGGTTTCATGGTCCTCTCTCGTTTTGTATTAGCTGCCACGACAGTCTCTTTATTTTGTATTATTAAAGTGTTTTATTATTTTCTCCTTGCGCCTCCACGTCCTGCCTGCCTGCATACTGGGTTTATCCAAACAAACACACAGTTCATGACAGTATTGAGATATATTATGTGTATCCTGCAGTAATTTGTGAACATCTCTCCATACCCTAATCATATTTTTAAGAATTAGGTTTTTTGGTGCCTCTTTGTAAATTTTTTATGGAATCTGAATACAAATATGAGGAAATGTTAATTTTAACCCTTGAGTTGTCATATCTACCCATTGTAGGGGTTAGATGAGTAATAAAATAACATAGATCTCAATTGTGTAGCCCAATCGTATAACTGAAAATCTGGGCATCTTAGACCTCTGCGGTCATATGGGAGGTATATTAAAGTTAACCTAGGTCTAGATCTTTTATTTTTCCATATAAATCGTATTAACATCTTCCTTATTTGCTGAAATATTCCAGTAGGAGGTGAGAGGGGACCATTCTGGAAAACAGAGAAATTTAGGTAGTTTGTTCATTCTAATTGGATTTATCCTCCGTATCATGGACGTAGTTAAAGGCATCTATCTATCAATAGAGTCATTTGTTTCATTTATAATGAGATTGTAGTTTGTTTCAACAACTTGTTTGAGATCTGGTATAATTTATGTTCTCAGATATTCAAATTGTGTTACTACATTAAATTGTAACGTGACTGGGATTGTCTCCCTCTGATGAAGCCATTTTGATCCTGTTTAATTATACTTGGCAGTATTTTTTGAAGACGATTAGCCAATAGTTTTGCAATAATTTTCAAATCTGAATTTAATAAGCTAATTGGTCGAAATTTTCACATTTATTGGATGGCTTACCTGGTTTTGGTAAAAGAGGGATCATGGTCATATTTAATGCAGAGGGGAGACTGTCAGGTTTAAAAGCTTCATTAAACATGTCCACTAGGGGAGCAGATAATTTACTTTTATATTTCTTGTACAAGTCTATTGGGAGTCCGTCTGGCCCTGCTGTTTTACCAGATTTCATTTCTTCTATTGCAAGTTCTATCTCTTCTTTTGTAATTTCTAAGTCAAGTACATTTTTATTTTCATCTGACATTTTTGGTAATCTTATTTGTTTTAAAAATCATTGACATGTTTTCCTTGAATGTTAGATTGTGCATGATATAACCATACTCCATACCATGCCAATTTATTTTTATTTTTTTTTTTTTCAATTCTTTATAGTCCCTAAATGCTAGGTTACTGTCCTCCGGATCCGTGAGAGTATGTCCATCTTTTACTATTGTAATGATTGGTGATTTACATTTCATTTTTTTTAATTTGCCATGCTAATATTTTACCTGCTTTTTCTCCTTGCTCGTAAAATGTCTGATTGAGTCTGAGTAGACTAGATACAGTGCTGGAGGCTGAAAGTTTGTCATATTCTGCTCTCCAGTATAATAGATCTTTATTTAATTGTGGGTCACTGGTATTACTAACTTTAAATTGTAGATCCTTAATGTTATCTTCCAATTGTTTCCTAAACTCTTTAGTCTTTTTTTATTTATATCCTGTGTAGCTTATTATGTGTCCCCTAAAAAATGTTTTAAACACTTCCCATTTAATACTTGTAGTTGTTTGTACTGTGTTAATTTGAAGATAGAGGTCAATTTGTTCTCCCAATAATTACCCAGATCTTCATCTTGCAGCCATTTGTGTTGGAATCACCATCTTCCTTTCTCAGTTTATTATCTCTATAAATCAGATAGCATGGTGCATGATCTGAAATTGCTATATTATCATAAGAGCAGTCAGATATTTTACTTTGTATTCCTGCAGAGATTAGAAACCGATCTATCCTGGAGTAGGTTTGGAACGTACTCGAATAACAGGAGAAGGATTTCTTTCCCTCCAAATGTCTAATAATTTTAACTCTTTCATAAATCTGTGTATTGTAGCTCTGCAATTATTATACGTTTGGTCAACACCAGTGGTTCTGTCTATATTTGGATTGAGTGTACAGTTTAGGTCGCTTCCTATTAAATGTAGTCCTTTTAAAGATGATTATGTTAAAAATAGATCATTATAAAATCTACTGTCATCAACATTTGGGCCATAAATATTTCTTAGGATCAAGTTTTCTGATAAAAGGGTACTTTGAACAATCAGAAATCTTCCTTTTTTATGGTTAATAACATTCTGCACTTGAAATGGGACTGATTCATGAATTAATATCATGACTCCTCTAGACTGGGATGTATATGGTGCCATAAATATGTTGCCCCTCCACCTTCGCTTAACAGACAAACTATTTTCATCAAGAAGATGTGTTTCTCGCAGGAATATGATCTTACTACCCATATCTTTTAGTCTAATCATAACCTGCTTAATTTTTTTGAAGTTGATGAAGGCCTCTACAATTCCATGAGACAAATTTGAAATTATTTACTTGAGACATATAACCATTTAAAAAGGTGACCACTCAATACCGTTTGTATATTCTTGTTTAAGGGCACTGTAAAACCGGTTACGGGAACGTGCAACCGACAACTAAAACAAAAACTTAAACTCGAACTTTCCCCATCCCATCCCTCCCTCTCCCATTCCTGAGAAACCCTCCTCACTATCACCTTGTGATAACTGTTTGGGGAACCTCTGAGACACTGCTCAGCCCCACCCCCCCATCAACCTTCTTAAGGTTCATTGTTAAACACTACTATGATTGTCAACCAACAGGGTATTGATATAACTATGAATCACGCGGAAAACAATATTAGTAATAATAAAATCTTCAAAAAAGAAAAAAAGGGTCATCCCATCAGCCATGTTTTGAATAATAATCAACTCAGGTATCTATTCAAATGACTCAGAGCCTTATATTTCAAATTAGCATATGAGTTATTGAAGCTGTACATTTGGAACCTTGTTAAACATTCTACTAAGAAGTCAAATTAGTTGTTAGTTGAAAACTAGCTTCTACTGAACACTCATACTCACAAATACAAACATTATTAAATGATGCAACTTTACCCTGCATCTTAATTAACACATTTTCCACTCTCACTCCGTTTCAGAACATTTTGACCACAGTTCCATTCGTAACTCGAGCTTATTCAGTAATTAGTTACCGTCACTCTCCTCTGGGATAATTTTTGTTTTCACATACTTCATCGCTGCAGCTGCATCCGTGAAGCTCTTTTCTTCTCCTTTGTAAGTGATGCAAAGTTGTGCTGGGAATACAATGCCAAATCAAACATCTTTTTTACCATGGAGGAGTTGTCTGACTTTGTTGAAAGCAGCTCTGGCCTTGGCAGTTCTCGTTGTATAATCAGGAAACACAGCGATTTTCATCCCATTGTACTGCAGCTAGCCTCGGGCTCGTGCTCAGCTCAGGATCTCTGCACAGTCCTGGAAGTAGTGCAGCTTGGTGATGATGGTACGTGGTTTGCTGTCTTTCCTCACAGGTCCTGGAGTTCTGTGTGACCAGTCCTCCAGCACGTCTTTATCCAGTTGTAGCGACTCTCTCAGAAGCTTCGCTACTGCAGTTGGGGAGCTAGAGTCATTTCCCTCTGCTACCCCCAGGATTCTGATGTTGTTTCTGCACATTCTGCCTTCCATGTCCTCACATTTGTTTTTTTTAATTCAGCCATCTCGTTTGTCAAAGTCTGTAGTTTGTAGAGTTGTTACTTCGTCCAACCAGACAGAGAGACCCGTTTCCACTTCTTTAACTCCAGATTTTACACGTTCAACATCAGCGCGTAATGAATCTATGACACTATGTAGCTCCTGCTTCACTGTCACACTCAGTTCATTCTTTAGGGAGGCAAAATCAGTAGCTATTATGCTTCTCATCTCCGTCTTTATTACCTCTGCTATGTCCACTTTAAGTGACAACAGGATTTCAGCTTTTAGTGTCTTGGCATTCATCTCTGGCCCAGAGTCCAGTGGCATTGCAGCTAGCATCTTAGCTATGCTAGGAGTTAGCTTAGCTGGCTTGTCATTTTTATTTTTTGTTGCTTTGCCGCCATTTAGGTTCCACTGCTCGACTTGTACATATACGTTCGTACTTACGGAGATAGTTTTCAGGTATTTCTACAAAAGTGTTTATTTAACTTTGAAAAGCGTAGGGTTGACGGGAGCCTGAAAACTAGCGTCCTACTCCACCTGCTCAACAGCGTCCCCCAGGTGCTTCTAATTTAGAATAATAAGTGGAGTAGAGGTGGACTTTTTAGAGGTGGACTAACAGGTCTTTGAGTGGCAGAATTGTTGCTGATTGGCAGGTGTTCAAATACTTACAGGTATTTGCAGCAGTAACACACAAATAAATTGTTTAAAAATCATAATTGTGATTTTTGGATTTTTTATTTTTATTTTTTAAATTTATTTTTTAGATTATGTCTCTCAGAGTGGACATGCACCTAAGATGAAAATTTCAGACCCCTCCTTGATTTCTAAGTGGGATAACTTGCAAATTTGCAGGGTGTGCAAATACTTATTTTCCTCACTGTATATTATTCACTTTATTTGAACCTTTTATGTTTCATCAATTTGTCTTGCGTTGGGGCGAGGCTATTATTTTTGGTGTAAAAATGAAGAGATTTCAAAATATTAGGAAAGTTAGCCAAAAAAAAGTTAAGTAAAAGCTCAAACAAGCAAAACAGTAGCTAAAAACTAAAACTTGTATAGCAATAAAAGCCAAAATCAGCAAAACAGAAGGTGAAGCTGGAACTAGCAAAACATTAACTACAACAGAAATTTTTCAAAGATGGTTAAAAGGAAATGGATTGTACTTATACAACTCCTTTCTATCTTATCAAGACACTGAAAGCTTTTTACAACACAATCTGTGCCCTCATTTACCTCCACACACATTCATACAGCACTCTACTACATCTCTGCAAAGATAATCCGAATCTTTATAGACTAATCAGTGCTTTAGTTCATATTCATACACCGAAGGGACACACATCAGAGGCAAAGAGGGGTTCGGCGTCTTGCCCAGGGACATTTCAACATGTGACTGCTGGTGAAATTCGAACGCCTAACTATTACCGGTGCATTGGAGGGTGACTGCTCTAACCACTAAGTCACAGCTGCCCCAAAAATATGGTAACTTAAAGCCAAACTTGGAAAAGCAGCTAAATGTTAAAACCAGCAAAACTTTAGCTAAATGCTAAAATTAGCTAAATTTTTCTCATTCAACCTTTATTTAAATTGAGCCTTGAGAACTCATTTTACAAGAGAGACCTGTAAATATTAGTTCAAAGCTTGTATTTTTAGAACAGTTAAAATTAAATTAGATTTTAAAAGTTAAAATTAAGTTATATTGAAGTAGATTAAAAAAACAGTGTTTAATGGATGGTCGTGGACTTGAGTAGAAACAAACACACCTACCCCTGAGCATTGAAGGATCTGCAGTGGAAGTGGTCTCCAGCTACAAGTATTTGTGTGCGCACCTGAATGATAACCTCAGCTGGAGCAACATCATCACCAGCCTGATCAAGAAAGGTCATCAGAGACTACTTCTTCAGACGGCTGAGACGAGCTGGTCTGAGAAGCTCAGTCCTCACCTTCCGAGTTGTCCTCACCACAGGTGTGCAGTGGAGAGCCTCCTATGGTCCAGCATCAACGTGTGGCATGGAGGTTGCACAGCTGCAAAAAGAAAAGCTTTGCAGAGAGTGGTGAAGGCTGCACAGAAGACTGTTGGAGTCAGTCTCCCCACCATCATGGACATCTAGACCTCTAGATGCAGGAAGAGGGCCACCTGCATCATGAAGTACCCTGTTCGCCCAGCGCACACACTTTTTGCCCCGCTCCCCTCAGGAAGGAGGCTGAGGAGTATTAAGTGTAGAACCACTAGACTGAGGAACAGCTTCTAGCCTGAAGCTGTTAACTCATGAATCTCTAACCAGAGCAATCACTATGAAAAATCCCACCATCTTCCTGCTGATCTGTTTCATGTTGCTGTGTTCATTTTGTTCATCTGCTCACACAGACGCATGTTCGTGCTGCTGTTCGGCATGTTACGATTTTTATGCTATTAGTGCTTAACATATTTTTAGTTGTTTTTCTTAGTTCATATCTTAGATCTTATTTCTGTTTTTCTTTTACATTTTATTGTTGGATGTAACTGGGACCCTGAGTACACAATCTCGTTCCACCACATGTACCACACGTGTGAATGACAAATAATGAAACTCTGACTCTGAACTCTGACTCTGACTCTGAGTTGATCCAGTTTTGCAACAAAGTCCCTGAAGCTTTTGTCTTCGACTACACTTGCCACTTGTCTCTATCATGGAGACTAAATCCTCATCCAGCTCCTTCTGTCTGCCCACTGGACATACTTTATACTTCATTGTGATTAAAAAAAGATACTGAACTCAGCATGTGCAATAAGTGTTCTTGTGTCTTCATTTTGTGATATGAGTTGGATATTGGTAATGTCCTTTTCATGGTTGCTTGACAAATATGTACGGTACCTTGCTGCGTCCTGCGACATTTTCCTCATTATTTTCATGACAAGCAGGAAAACACTGCAGCATGGATGATGTGATCTTGTACGCCAATTCCTTTGACCACAACAAACACCTCAACTTGGAATGGAAAAAAAGCATATGTGAATATAACAATGAGAGCATAACGGTAATAATTTGAATTTGTAATGCACTTTACAACTGCATTCTACACACCTCAAAAATCCCCAAAATACATGAGAAAATGATATATATAAAAAAAAAGATTTTAGTCCTTTTTAAAATTCATTTCAAATTGAGGATTCAGTGATTTGTAGAGTTACTGAGGCAAAATTTTTGGGTGTTGTCATTGATGATAATCTATCATGGAAATATGTAGATTCTGCCAAAACGAAAATATCTAAATCTATTGCGGTATTTTATAAAGTTAGATATTTACTAAATGACAAAGCATTGTATTTGTTGTATAATACAATTATTGTGCCACATTTGATTTATTGTGTTAATGTTTGGGGAAAGCATGTAAAACAATCACAAAGCCTATTTTTATTTTGCAGAAAAGATTTGTAAGAATTATAACAAGAAAACATTACTGTCACCCATCAAATGAATTATTTTGTCAAATGAAATTGCTGAAGTTCTATGATTTGGTGGATTATAATATTTTGTCACTTATGTATAGAGCTCAAAAAAATACACTACCGTCAAATATCCAAATGTATTTTGTAAAAAGAACAAGCTGCTACAATCTCAAGGGGAAAGATGTATTTGTGAAACCGCAGTTTAGAACAAGTTTGAAGGGAAGAACTACCTTAATTCAGGGAGTAGGTTTATGGAACAACTTAATGACAGTTGTGAAGGAAGCCAAATCAATCCTTGTATTTAAGAAACTGGTTAAAACTGAATTGTTAAATTAATATAAATGAATGTATTCTAATGAGTAATATATATAAATTGAGAATTGAATGAGTTATTTACTTATTTTATTTATAGAAAATTTTGTTTGAATGTTTAATTAGATAAATAAGGAGCAGATTTAATAAGCTATTTTCTTCATCTGCTACCTTTCATTTTATATTTTTTGTATATTTTTTCCAATTACATATATGTTATTTGTATTTCATTATTATAAAATGAATAAATAAATGAATAAGGAAATAAAGAAAGAAAGAAAATGCATTTTGCAGAAGAACGGTCACAGATTTCATTATCTAACAGGCAAAAAACAACAATATTCTGTGTCATTCCTTTCCGTGAGGACTCTCAAAGTATTGCCAGGTGAACCCCTTCCTTTCTAGACTCCTTGATCACAAGCTCCTCTGTAAGAAGGTGGTGAAACTCCAACACTAACACTTGCACACAGGTTTTGTGGGGATCTGTTAGTTTACATAAGTTCACAAAGCACATCAAAACTTAAATCCTTTCCTGAACTAGCAAGGCTTCAAACATCATCAGTGATGTCACTCGCCCTTAATGATGCAAGCCTCGTACGTGCTTCACTAAGGATTTCCGTGATTTCTTGACGCTCTGAATTTTCGGCACAGAATGCCCAATATATGTCTCCGCAAAAGATCCCATTTAAAATGACAATGTTAGCAAACTAGCTACATCGTGCATGTCTGCTATAAAAGATTTGGACACGACCAACTAACACTGTAACAGAACGGTCTGCAGGGATTCCAGAAGGTTAAATGAACCATGTTTTTGTTTTACCCACATCAACAGTGATTGGTTAATTTCCCTGTCAGTGACTAACCAAACTCATCCTAAAGAGCCTCTTACTCAGCTCTGTCCTCTCTCCTGACAGTGAAACAGTCTTTCCAAAAGAAGGCAGTAATCATTACACTAAGCCATAATTTAAAGCAAAAATAATGAACCTCCACTATGTTTGTATGATGAAAAGGAACAATCTGAATTGTGTAATTTATGGCATTAAAGAAAAGACAGAATTTATAACCCATAGCAACATAAATGAATCAGCAGAGACAAAATTACAAGACCAAATGTGAGAAGCAAGACAAGGGTTTAATTTAATACGAAATCTAAACACCATAAGAAATTACAGCTATATCCAGACGGAGCTCCTTAGATTCATAAGTAAAACACTGCAAAGGAGAAAAATCTAATGACAGGGTAATAGTTTAACATCGGACACTCTTGTAGGTGGTGGTAAGTACATCAACGCCATTAGCGATATGCACTAAATCAAGAGAAGAAGAATCAACTCCTGAATGTTACTCTTCTAGAGTCAGAGAGCGGCAGCTGTGCGTCATTAACTCATTAAGCTCTGATTGGTTAGGACTGTCCTCTCCAACATTTATGAACACTCATCATTGCCTTGTTCACCACTGCTGGGTGCCATCATGGAGACTGCTGGGTTCGTCTTCAGGTAATTTAGGGTTCCTGTCAAATGTTTTGTTTCATGGTAAAAGAGGAAACGTAATTAACTCATGTAGTTCTTTTATTTTTCTATAGGCTGTTTCTTTGTGCCTTGATGATTCTGCTTACCCGTGGCTTTCCAACTAAAGGTGGCTTCTGACATTTGCCAAAGAAAATGTGAAGTGGAATGTCAACTAAACACTTGTTTTTCAATTCCAGGGTTCCAACACCATGACCAGAGCAGCAGTGACTCTGATCATTATACTTCTCACCATGGTGGAGAGGGTGGCCATACTGCACCCGAGTCTTACAGTGAATCCAGACATGTCTCTAGGCCAGTGCAAGGTTATAGCTCCTCCCAGTATGGCTACAGAAACCCAGCTTATGGCAGTGTGAGCTCTATGTCTGGGGCAGAATACCCTGGTGGTGCTATCTATATGCCTGTTGGCTATCCCAGTTCATCACAGACAGAAGCTGTCCAGTCTAGTCCACCTGGTAATGTCCTACACCATTTGAGTGTAAATGGTTTTGTTCTCTAATAATTTTTATTTTTCCCTACAGAAATGAAGTGGTCTGTGGCACCTAAAATCTTTGAAGAGGGATTAGCCAACACTGAGGCTGTCAGCTCCAGTAGTTTTGTTCCAGCTCCCTCTCATGTACCCTCTGGTCCTGTCCTCCAGTCTGGGGAGACTTCCAATGTTGTGAAGGAAGCTGAACTTGGGAACTACCAGCAGGAAACTGAGGAACTTGGCTACCCATCTGACCATATGGGGCCTGGATTTTCAAGTTACCCTTTTGCAAGCCCATTTCTGCCATTTGTTGGGGGTTACCCTGGTTTATACACTTATTCTTATCCAGCATTTGACTTCAGGCTCCTGTATGGTCTGTACCCTCCTGGCACCTACACAACCTTCAGCAAAAACCATGAGAAGGGCAAAGACTACTATCAGAGCATCCACTACTTGAAGGATCATGGGCCTGGTCCTTCAGATGTTTCTGTACTGCAGAGGAAGATCTTGCCATGAGTGCCTCAGTGCTCTTGAAAGGAACACTTGCAGTGGTAATAATGCAAATGAAACCAGATTCCATGAACTTGTGAAACTTGATTTGTCTTAAACTACAAGAGTGGGGGGGCTCTTGAGTTTTGTCTTGTGCAATAAAATGGATACAGTGAGACTCTGGATAATTATGGCTTTTTTTTAACACAAGAACTTTTTCTTGCTGGAAGAGGTAGATTTCATTTGACCTGGTAAAATGTATTTTTAAATCTCCTCCAAACTTGTTGTAGCAATTGACTATCTAACCACAAACTTGGATCTAAAACCAGGAGTGCCAGGTTTAAACGCTTGCGCAACTCTACAGTAAAAGCAATGGCATTTAAAAAAAAAAAAGAGAAACTTAAATGCAATGTAAACACTAAATCTGCTTTTTGAGTCACTGGAGTCTGTCCAGTGAGGCAGTTAAACCCTGGCATGATTTTTATTTTTTTCCCCCAGCTGAGTTGACTATCTAAGCTAAAGCCCATATTAAAATAACCTGGAGAAAGTAATACACCCATTAATTACATCTAGGCTTGATTACTGCAATTCACTCCTGTTAATCAGACCACCATTGCACAATTACAAATGGTCCAGATGCAGCAGCCCTTTTTTTTTTTTTTTTTTTTTTTTTTTTTTTTTTTTTTTTTTAA
>JAVCKU010133978.1:0-12373 GCA_032273985.1 Hypsolebias coamazonicus
ACACACACACACACACACACACACACACACACATACACACACACACAAACTTTTGGGTTTTGTCATTTATGTTGCGTCCTCAGCTAGCTGAGACGTAAAACAAATGAAGCATACTTACCAGTAATATTTTTATAAATAAGTATATGTTTTGTATTTTTATAGGAGATGTATCACTTAAACCTGATCATTTTAAAAGTAACTCGCATGCTGGAAAAGTGTGGGCACCCCTGGACTAAGGGTTTTCACTGTGCAGAAGTCTGGCCACGCCCACTTTTAAAGAAACGGGGACATTTTTCTGTGAAACCGGAAGTAAATCTTAGAAAAGTCTAAATATGAATTGGTGTAATCTTATGACAGTATAATGTATTTGTTGCTCGTGCTGAAAGAAACAAAAAATATTTCTACAACCAAAACAAAACATTCTTTGGAATTAATAGAAAACTTATAGTTTAGTGTTTTAAATTACAAATCACTAGGTGAACTAAAAGCCCAGTTATCCCAGTTATAAAATCTTGCCTATTCATTTATTTTATTTTTTTGATTTTCCAGGAATTGAACCTTCAACCTGAAGAGCTTCAGGATCGATAATGGAGTGATGTCCACGAGACGCTGAGCTCCCGAGCTTTTAATCTTTAAAAAAAATTAAAAATTTACATTGAAATTTTTACTCAATTGATTTTAAATCAATTTTTGCTGTGAAAATTTAATATTTTGTTTTACCACCTTTAATCCCTCTAAGTTCAACTAAACCTCCCGACAGAGTATATTTTTTTATAAAGAAGTTCAAACTGAAATATTTAAACTTTTGTTTATTTAACAATAATTATCCAATCTGTAGAAACTTGTTTGCAAATTAGTTTTAATATTAAAAAATAAGTTGTTTTCAGATTCTGACCACTAGAGGGAGACACTCGAGAATTTTTATTCTTGTTGCAGAAGTTTTAAAAAATTAAGGCTTCTGATTCCAAATATCCTCTTTAGTTTGACCAGTTTTTTATTATATCAGAAAGAATTATGTTAAAATTTTCTTTTATAGTTCATCTCAGGACCCCCGAATTGGTGTTTTGTGGGCTGCAGTGGGGCCCCGACCCACTCTTTGGGAACCACTGCCCAGTTTCCAGTCACATTAAGATGTTTGTGGGCGTTTGGTGTTTTATTTAATTTACATGAGAGTTCCAGCTTTACTTATCAGTATTTTTCTTATAAATATTTTTTTGTTTTTCAGGAATTAAGCAGAAATTTTTAAATATTTTCGAAAAGATCGCAGGTTATTCTCTGAATTTGCACTGAAACGTTAAAACCAAAAGTGCACTTTATACAGAAACATGTTTAGAGGAAGAAACAAACATTCACAGACAAGATATTTAATAATAATGTTGATTTAATTATAGTCTCATTTTAGTTTTAGTTCTCATTTTTTACTTTCAACTTCAGTCACAAACTGAAATAAATGTGATTAACAGATTTAACTTATTGCAGAAAGGTTTAGTTGAAATGCTCCTAAAACCTTATTTTTTTATTCTTTCGTATATTTAAGTTTGTTTCAAAAAGCTTTGTTGTCTTGAAAAGTTTTTTTTTTAATAATCAAAAGCTTTCTAAATTTTATAAAATTGAGATTAAATGTTTTATTTTTGTAAAGAAAAATAAAGATTTGTGCCTAAAATAAAAACGGTGTCAGATTCATGAAAGTGTTTTACCCTTTTAAATGATTTTAGCTTCTTTTTTTGCCAATGATGGCTACTGTTTTGCTAATTTTAGCTACAGTTCTGCTGGGCTGTGCTACATTTTAAGCTCTTATTCGGCTGCTTTTGTCATCGTTTTCTGCCTCTAGCTTCTCACATTATTCTATATATATATATATATACGTATATATATATATTCTCATATTAATGTAACTTAATTACCGTTCCTTTTAATAAATCAGGTGTTTTCATTAACGTAAAAATTCTTCCAACTAAATTAGAGATTTGTATTTTAAGGCGCTGACCTGTTATCATCACAAATTTTATTTTGATGTCTTTAAATAAGTAAAATGTAGTTGATTAAAAAGCAGCCATGTTAAAGTTTAAAACGTAAGGTTTTTATTTATTTATGTATTATTATGGATGATTTGTCTCCATCCGTCTATGTGTCTGTTAGCATTAACCTTGAGACAGAAGCTCCGCCTCCAAATCCTCCCATCTAGCTAGCAGGCTGTCAATCACGGTGGAATGTGACTTTTATTTAAGGCTTAAATAACTCATTAAAACTAAAGTTTAAGCATACTTGGACAAACAGCAGCAAGGTACAAATCCTACAAAAACAAAGCAGAAAATAAAATATCAAAGTTATTTTTATTCTTTGTCGGGGAAATTTCCCATTGGTTTATGCGGAGGGGGCGGGGCTTAAATATTTTACCAGGTCCAGCCATCGGGGGCGTCCATCTCTGTAGCTTCAGTGTGTAAAATGTTTCTAGATGATTTACACATTTTAAATGATATTTTTACTGTTGTAAATGTTCAAAAACAAAGTTTAATCACTGGAAGAACAGCTATTTAATGTTTATGTTTTGGTTTCAGAGCTTGTCAGGACAGGGGGCGGTAACCTTGAGACAGAAGCTCCGCCTCCAAGCCCTCCCAACTAGCTAACAGGCTATCAATCACAGTGGAACATGACTTTTATTTAAGGCTTAAATAACTCATTAAAACTAAAATGTTTAAGCATATTTGGACACACAATAGCGAGGAACAAACAACTACAGTAGTCACTCGCTACTTCGCGATTCGATTTTCGCGGAATCGTTCTCTCGCAGTTTTTCAACGATTGTCATATTTAATATTCCTCACATGATTGCGACAGTACCGGATAAAAAGCTAATTAAAAAAAATTACTTTGGACAGGCGCCGCCAATTTGTAGTTTTCTTTCAATATGCCTATACTGTAACACCAGAACTACACTACCCAGAAGCCAACAGTGCTTCCAGCCGCTACTTTCTTCTGACATGGAGGGAACATTTTACAACGTAAATCTGCCATTTTAAGCTCACAGAGCCGGCAGGAATGTCGCAAATAATCCTGAAGCTCAATTACCCATGGGCAGAAAAATGTCCCGCTGGTTTGTGTGCAGGGGGCGGGGCTTAAATATTTTACTGGGAGCAGCCACCAGGGGGCGTCCATCCCATGTGGCTTCAGCTTCAGTGTCTGTAAAGTGTTTCTAGCTGATTTATGCCCTTTAAATTATGTTTCTACTGTTGTAAACATTCAAAAACAATGTGTCATCTGCCGTTAAAAGAAAACGTTTAGGTGCGGATGATTGCTTTTAAAGATTTGCTTCCGCAGCAGCTCAAACATCAAAGCCGTGTAATAAACAAGCCGTGTGATCTGAGTTTCTTCCGTGTGGGAGAGAGCGTCATGTAAAGCGTGTCGCTGTGTCACCTGCTGGCAGCGGCAGCCACTCTTTACCACTTCCTGTTCCACTTCAGACTAGAGGAAGGCTGCTCCGCTCCCTTCACTTCGTCCCTCGCACCAGGCTGAAGAAACGGTCTTCTGGGTCAAACATGGAGCTCCAGACCTGGGTATCTGGCCTGCTGGTCCTGGCCTCGGCGCTCCCCTCAGCAGGTAAGACTCAGGTGTTTTAATATCGTCTGGATAAAACTGCAGGTTTTCAAACTGTTACTATAATAATACTTTTGTTACAAAGTCACAAAAGGTTTTCTTTATATTATTCTAAAATACAATAAAATCAACAAAACATTTTAAGTAAGTTTTGGTTTTATACAAAAATATATTTTGCAGGAATAAAGAAAAAAAGTTTTATAATCCTCGGCTTTAAGTCAGTTTTATGAGCTAAAAACACTAAAACAAGATTTCTGAACCGTCTTAAAAATGTCTAAATAAAAAAGAAATGTCTATATTATGACATTTGTGAAGAATTTTAATTTTAAGACTATTTTTTTGATGTTTGTGGTAGAAAAAAAAGCAGAATTTGTTTTCAAACAGCAGAGAAAATTTTTGAGCACAAAAAGACTGAAGATGACTGAAAATTCTGGCGGCCATTTTGGGTCTTGTGTTTAACCTGGTAGGGTTGAAAAAACATATTTTTACATTATTAAATTAGGACAAAGTGTTTATTTCTAACAATTATGACCGTATAAACATTCTGTAGAGGATATTATTAACTAGTTAAGCTAACTTTGATGTTAGCCTCAGTTTTACAAAGATTAGCATGATTAGCTTAGCATCAATGCTAGAGGTCTTACACTGTTTTTTTAATTTAAGAAAAATGTTTTAACTGAAAACAAAATAGTTAAAGCAGATTTAAAAACATTTTAAACTTCTTTTTGTTTTCCAAAAAATAAACCTAACGTAAATAAAAATAATATTTTCCAGTCTTTATAAATTTTAATTTTTCCTTTTGTTTCCATGTCACGCATCTGAACTTGTCACTTGGTGTATTTAAAATGTCAAAATATATAGTTTTGTTAACATAAATCAAATGCAAAACTAGTTAGCTGTCGTTAAAATATTTCACTAGCCGACGTGTGAGTTAATAAAGCCGATGATTAAAGTGGGAAAATCAGTTTGGCTTATTAAAACCAAAATACACTCCTATTTAAGATAGTTAAATAATAGACCATTAGTATTTAAATGTTTGTGTTTTAAGGCATTTTGGTGTTTGTATTGAAAATGTAGTTTAGTTTTAAATAAACGTTTTGTAAAATTTGATTTTATGATGAGAATATCAAACCACCGCGGAAGATTTACTTTCTTTAAAAGATTACTTTAAGATCTTACATTTTTATGTTTTAAAGCACTAGATAAAAATTTAAATTACTTCACAGACAGAAAATTAACCTCATGGAAACACAAATATGGAATGTAAACAGTTTTTCCAAATTATAACACATTAAAATTAACCTTGACGTAAAACTTTTAGGGTTTTTACTGTCTAATAATTCCAAGGGTATTATCCCAAAAGTAAATTTAAAGCCAGAGAAGGTCCGGTACCAGACACAGAAACTGGTTCCAGTAAAACTTTGAATATGACTACATCTCAAAATTGGAACAAAGGAGACTGGTTTATGTAACTTTTTTTTTTTTTTTTACTTTCACTGACTCAAATCTTTTTCCAAGAATAAAATGCAAAGAGGAATATTTCCATTTAGGTTATTACTGACCTTGACCAGGTCAGTAATTAATAACATTAATTAGTATGAATTTTGATTTAAAAATAAAAATCTGCACTTTTTACCCTTAGGTAGCAAATCAGACCTTCTTATAAAAGCATAATAAAAAAAATAATAATTTTATTAAAAATATTTCCACAGCAACAAATACATTAGACCAGGGGGTTCTCAAACTTTTTGGGTCCATGTGAGAAAAGTTTCCTCCCCCAGAAGATTTTGAATAAAGTAGATGTGATTTCTTGCATTTTTTGGTGTATTTTAATGGGCTGTTAAACATCTACGTATTTGTTAAAAAAAATATTATTTTTTTTGCGAACCCCCAAGCACTAGCTTGCGGGACCCCAGTTTGAGAACCATTGCATTAAACAGCTCTAGACCTAACCATGGGTACAAATATTTTTATTATTTGTACATTTTAAGTCTTTTTGTCATAAAATTACATTATACAGTGTTGGGGGTTACAGTGCATGAAAAAGATGTTTATGATGGGAGTCAATGGGATCGAACTGAATGCATGAGCAGATCTCCTGTTTTATACAACTTATGATAGAAAGAATAGAACTAGCGTTTTAAAATAATAATAAACAAATCTTGGCCAAGTTTCATACAGTTAGTCTTTAAAATGACAGAATTATTGAAAATAAAAAATAATAAATTAGCAGAAATTTCACGTTTGGTCCCCAAAGTGTTTTGATGGTTCATGGTCTTATGTTGAAAAAAACACAAAAGCAGTTTAAGTCAACTAAATTAACAATTACCGGTATCAGATTAATTTTTTAGGTGGTTTACTTTGTTTAATCAATTTAAAACAATATAAAAATGCCTTGGCTATGTAAAATACGTCAAACTTGCAAAGAATCAAACATTAAACATGTTTTGGATCACCTGACTTTCATTTAAAATCTAATAATTTACCAGTATATATAACCAGTTTACGAGCTGAGAGTCAGTAAATGTTCAAAATAAGATTCAACCGCAGAAAATGTTAATAAAGTTCAGTTTGGAGCTGCGTCGGCCTTTTCTCCCGCAGTAAAATAATAAACACATTTAAAATACGAGTAAAATGAACTTCAAATTAAAATAAATATGATTTTTTTTTAAAGTCTCGCTAATGATCAAAACGGTTAAATAATTTGCTCAAATGAGAAACAAAACCACGATTAGCTGTTCGCTTCCTGTGCTTTAACGTTAAAAAGTTGAATTTCAGCAGCTTTAAACCGGACTTCGTTTTATCACTTCGGTGTTTCCTCCGTAGCATTTTATAAAAAAACTCAGCGGCTGTCGTTCATAAAAGCAGTTTTCTTTATTAAAACTGTGCAGAGGAATTGTCAGATTATTAATAAAAACAAAATAAAAGAACAAGTCAATAAGGTTTTGGGGACTTTTTATTTTAAATTAAAACTTTAATCAAACTTTAAACACTTGCTGGGTCTCAGCTCTGATATTTACCCCGAGGTTTGATACTCTACATTAGAATAATAACCCTTAAAATTGCAGGGAAAAATATCAAATTTATTAAATTAAATAATCAGGTCTCTTGTAAATGAGTCTTCGAGAGTCAATGGGATTAACCTGTATAAATAAAGGTTGAACGAATTAGCTCATAACCAAATTTGACCGAAGTTCTTCACAAAACAAAACAAGAAGAACAAGAACCAACTTAAGAACGTTAAAACTAAACATCTCCTGATGTCCTGCAGCCTCAAATACTTGTACTGTACTCATAAACACACCCTGATACTTAGGACCAATGCACATTCATGTTCAGTGACGCCGTTTCGTCTTCTTTGCAAATAGCCAAGTTCAAAAATGTAAAAACGTCCGTAGTTTAGAGGTATTATAAGATAAACAGGTGATGTTAAGAGAGCAGACTGTTGGCTGTGTTCCAAATGAAAGAAGAGTTTCTACAGTCGTCGTTTAATGTTGAAGTACCGTACGTATTGGCACTCAGTATCTGCAAGTACGCACACTGAAGTACTTGTGGACTGAAAAAGTCTCCCGTAGCTCTATAAGACTTTTGCGCTCTGCCTGATGGGTCTTGAGTGAAGATTTAAAAGTCTCAGCAGGTTTTAAATGATCAGGTTTTTGTTCCTGTAAAACCTCTTGATCGCCTCTGAAGTTCAGTTTGAGGCATCTAAGAGAAAAACTGCTGGGGGTTTTCTCGTAACTCAATACGTTAAAGCTGATGGGTCAAGTTCAGCCAGGTCATCTGGACGGTTTCTTTGTGTTGAAACGTCCTTCATCCAAAGGACTTCTTCAGTCCGAGGAGCCACAATAAACTCAATCCCATAAGCTGCACACTCGCATAGTGGGCCAACCAGTTTGCTGGTGGTGAGATGGTTTTTGGAGCCCGCTCTCTCCCCTGTCAACCCCTCTGAGGCAGCCATAGCCAAAGTGGTTCAAAACATCAAAGTTCATGCGCAATAATCCGTTCAGTCGGGTCATTTAAAGGGTTTCTTTCTTTCGTTTTCTTTTTTTGTTTTTGTTTTGTTGTTGAGACATTTCATCCTTCATCCAAAGGACTTCATCAGTCTGAGGAGCCACAACAAACTTAGCCCCACAAGCAGCACACTCACATAGTAGACCAAACAGTTTGCTGATGATAAGATGGTTTCTGGGTCCAGCCTTCTCCCCCATCGACGACTCTGAGGCAGCCTGATGAAGTCCTTTGGATGAAGGACGAAACGTCAACAACAACAACAACAAAAGAAATAAACGAACCCATCCAGAGGACCTGACTTAACTTTGTTGGATTTTTTTTACCTGGATTATTGAGCATGAACTTTGATGTTCTGAACCACTTTGACTATGGCTGCCTCAGAGGACTTGACAGGGGAGAAGGCAGGCTCCAGGAACCATCTCATCACCAGCAAACTGGTTGGTCCGCTATGCCACTTATTGGAGTCGTGGCTCCTCGGACTGATGAAGGACGAAACATCTCAACAACAACAACAAAAAACATCCAGATGACCTGACTGCTGATTTTTATTTTTTTTTTACTTGGATTATTGAACATGAACTTTGATCTGTTGGGTCAGGGTTACCGGTAGTCTGTCCAAACTTTGGGTCAGATTGACCCACTTGTTCAGATGAGTCCAATATTTTAGGTCAACCAAGCCTGGACCTCTTAGAATGGAATAAGTTGGTAAAAGCAGCCATAACAACATGTTTCCCACAAGTTTCTGGCCTTGGAGGGTATCAGCAAGACAGTTCAAGTTGATGCTTACACACCATTGCTAGAATCTTGGGCATTAAAACAAATTTTTTTTTGTGTTGTATATTTTAATGTCAAGAAACAGCAGCAGAAACAGCGAATCACACCAAGAAACTCTCAAACAGGCATGTTTTCATGAATTTTACTTACCAGGAGGTACTCCATGGGAGTGGGGGCGATGATGATGATGATGAACTTTGGCGTCTCCCCCAGTCGCAGTGAATTGTTCACGTGCAAACACGTACAGATGTTTATTATTTATGAAATACCATGATATTAATGGTGGGTGAGCCGCCCTCCATGGATACTGGTAAGGGAAATGCTCCCTCCTGCTGTCCTTGGGTCAAAGTGAGTCCTCGTCATTTTGACCTAGGGACAGCATGAGGGTTAAATAAGATGTTGAAACTGGTTTATTAATTTTATTTTGTTCTAAACAGTCCATTTTTGTTCCTTTATTACCGGTAATATGTTATGGGCGCTAGCTAGCTGATGCTAATAGCTGTTAGCAACAGCTAGCTAGCATCTATTGCCAAATAAATCTAATAATCCAGAATTTTTGCTCTTTTTAACTCAGTTTAGTTGCTCCAAGTCAACAAATGTCATTTTAACTTTTTTTTTTTTAATTATTTTTAAGAAAAATGAACATTCGTGATAATCCACCATTTGGCTTGGTCTGAATCCGGTCCAATTTAGCGTAAAGACGGGATTGATTTTAATCCGGGGTGCTTAAATGCTTCCCCCCCCCTCTCACGTTTTAAGAGTTTTAATGTTTCCTGTTCAAACTTCCAATTGAATGAAACCATTTGGACCTAAAGTGGATCGTTTCTGAGTTCTGACTCATTTGTTTTTTTCCTCTTTTCATTGTCTCAGAAGTGTGACATGTAGTGGAAGCCCTGCAGAGAAGAGTATTAATTGACCACAAGTTGTGAAACCCTCCAGTTCAGTTCAGGAAGCAGCCCCTGCGGTTTTCTGAACGCCGTCTTTTAACCCTGAAGCATCCGTCACCAAACTGAACCGTGCTTCGGTTTCCTGAAACCAGAAACAGAGATGATCCGAGGAAGACGTTTTTATGTCTGGAAGCTGTAAAGACATAAAAATGTTCTCCCGAGGTTAAAAAAAAAAAAAAAAAAAAACTTTTATCTGACGTGTCCTGGATTTAAATTCAGGTGTTTGCAAAAACCCACAACATGTTGAAACCGTTTCCTCAAGCTGTTCTCTAAACATCAACTCACTGTCAGTGTTTCTGTATAGCACATTAAAAAACTTACCAAAGTGATTCATGGTTCAGTCAAATGAAAACATAAAACTGCAATAAGACGAAGAAAACAAGTTAAAATACAGAAACACGCCATAAAAACCATAAAAACTCTGATTGAACCTCAAGCCTGAATCAAAAGCCAAACAAGAAGGATGGGTCTGAAGCAAATATTTAAAAGTCTCAACAGTCTCTGAGGACCGTACATAAAAAAAGGTAAAGTATTCCACAGTTTTGGTGCAGCAACTGCAAAAGATCCCCTCTGTATTTCACTTGGATCTGGGGACATCTAAAAGAAACTGGTTCGTAGACCTGAATGCTCTTACTGGAGCGTAGATGTTGAGATCACTTGAATATGATGGGAAGACCTGTTAAAACTTCAAAAACAAGCAATAAAATCTTAAAAATCTATCCGGATGTGGACAGGAAGCCAAGGGAGAGAAGGAAGGACCGTGGTTATGGGTTTGTGTTTTTTAGTACCTGATAAAAGACAAGCTGCTACGTTCTAGACGGTTTGTAACTGGTTTGAATCCAAGACAACATGCAAAGCATTGCAATAGTCCAATCGAGAGGTAATACAAGCACAAATCAGTCTTTTAAGGTCTTTATATGACCTTGAAAGACTGGTTCGTGCTTGTATTACATCTCATATTGCTTGTATTACCTCTACAAGGGAGATATGACTCCACGTCGGCAATGAGTCTTTAGTAGGATTATTTATCCGTCTGTAAAAGAACCATCAGAAATAACGTCCAGAATCCTGACAGCAGAGCTGTATGAAGGGAGCCACGAGTGTCCAAGCATTACATTATCCAAAGCTGATGACTTCAATCTTACTTTCATTTAGGTTCAGGAAATTTTGTTTCAATCAGGTTTTTATGTCATTTAGACCAGTGATCCCCAAACCCTGGGTTGGGTCAATTGGTACTGGGCCGCACAGAAAGAATATATAACTTCCATTCTTTCTTTTTCATTTAGTGATTCTGAAGGATGTTTTATTTTGGAACATTACCAGACTTTTTTTTTTTCTCCCCTCACTAGTTCTGTAAGGAGGCGCATGCGTTTCTCCCCGCTCCCTGTTCTCCTCCTGCTTTTTTGCTCTCTGTCTGTGTATCGGAGCAGCTCCTATTTTTACACATCTTCCGAAATGAAAATGACTGTTTTGGATCTGACCAGCTGGACTTTCGACATAAACTACAAAATCTTTTCAATAAGGCGACAGGGTCCTGGAGAATCCTCATCTGCTCGGACGAGGCGCATTCAGCTGGATGTATCTCTGGGGGTGATGTGTCTACCTCTGCTAGTGAATGAGGATGCCGAAATTGCATATAATTGGATTTACGATAACAGGTTTCCTGTTTTTGGAATAGTCTAGATCCTGGTTTATCAAAATACAAAGAAGACGGTTGCAGCTAATCTGGACCTTGTCAGGCTGCTGCCTATGTGAAGGTTTGATTCATGCTTTGAGGACTCAAAATCAGCTGATTTACGAACGAAACTGTAAGTTGGAAGTGATTTGAATCATAGGCCACCTGCGGCTTTTGGACTTGTCAGCATGGAAACAACCTTGAAGAGGCTCGTAAGCACGGACCAGCAGAATAAATCCTAATCTGGCTATTTCAGACCTTGGAAAGTTATCAACAGACTCAAGGCTGACAATAAAAATAGTCTGCCTGAATAAGTCAACAATTGCGGTTATCTGAATCTGTCTCCCCGGTTGGCCTCGAACAGGCCGACTTATCAATTTCTCCTGGGAAATGCGTAAACTAAGGAAAAGCTTTGTCTATTGCAACCCGCTTCCTCCCCACCGTGATCCCCCCATCCCCCCATGATCACCCCATGGTTCATTGGGGTGATCTTGGCTAAGCTAATGGGCATATAAACCTGGATATCATCAGCAAAGCAGTGGAATCGAATGCTTGATTTTATATTAAGAAAGGTTAAAAAGCAGTGCACCTAGTATAGACCCTTGAGGGGCCCCACATACCAGAGGAGCTGCAGAAGGAACATTCCCCTAAGTGAACAGAAAAAACCCTGTCTGTCAGGTAGGGTCTAAACCAAGATAAAACTGTGCCTTTGATACTGACCACATGCTCAAGTCCTCACAGCCAGATTAAAGCCTGGGCTACTAATCTGGGTAAATTTAGAAGATATCTATTGGTTCTGTGGACTCGAAGCAGATGCCTCATCTGTTAACCAGGAACAAACAAAAAAGCAAATGTTTGAATTCTGCAGTTTCTATAAGTTCTTCGACTCACAGAAAATTAAGGTTTTAACATTAAAATGTCTCCAGTTTATCTGAACCGGACCTGTTGGTTTTCATCGCTTTATTGCTTCAACTAAACTTTAAAAATATATATATATACTGTATAATGAGGTAGCATCGCAACATTTCTGTATTAGCTAGCTATGGTGGCCATCTTGATTTGGAGTAACTGATGTTCATCCAGTGAGAAGTTCCATTAAGGTTTTATTCAAATCTGCCCAGTCTTTGTTGTTGTAGTGATTTAATCATAACACGTCAACTTGAATCTTGGCTGTTGCTTCTGTTGCTATAGAAACCACCAAGGTGATTTATTCCATTGAAGTTTCTGCATTTTTAAAAAGTTTTTAGCTTTCAACAATTTTAAAGTTTACCTGAAATTTTGGATTTTCTGAATCCCAAATCTAAAACACTTACACATTATGACTAAAATAATAATAAAAAAAAACTATTTACTCTATTTAATATTACTATAT
>JAVCKU010134020.1:0-12355 GCA_032273985.1 Hypsolebias coamazonicus
AAATAGATAAAATAATCAAGAGGGAAATTGAACATTTTAAATGAATATAATGTGGTATCATCAACATACGAGTTGATCAACTTTATAAAACCTTCTATGAATCTGTTGTAGCGACTGACAGCTGGACGATTTTTCAGATCTTCAATCAGCCTTATGGGCTGTCTGTGGTCCAAAAAGCTGATCGACCCCCTTTTAAAAGGACTTTTAATCAAATAATACTTTTGTTGCTGAGAACAGACTAAAATTAAGTTTCCAAACACAAGAAAACAACACACATAGACCCAACAAAATAAATAAATCAAATCATTCTTAATAAAAATATATAAGCTTAGTGTTTATGAGGCTTTTAATGTTTTAGATCTACAACAATTTAAAATTTTCTCCACCAAAATAAGTAAATTTGTCCTTTCTCCAAAATGTTGTTCACATTTAGAGTAAAATTCACACGTAATTTTATTTTGATATGTTGGGCCAAATTATGAAAGCGTTTGGACATAACTGCATTACATCAAACCTTTGTGAAAACTTTGTCATTAACTTATTGTGTTAGCTGTTTGTCTGTTAGCAAAATATTTCCCAAACCCTGGACGGATCGTGTTAAAGTACCAGAAAGTAATAATTTCATGTACATCCAAAAATAACGGACATTTCAAGATGGAAGCCACAGCTAGTTAGCATTAGCCACAACAAAAAATGGCTTTAGTTCAGTCAGTTTCACAGAAAGGAGCTAAAATTTGACGTGGTAGTAGCTGAGAGTCATTCACAACTCATGCTTCAAACATGACGGGTCAACGTTTTGCATGAAACTGATATTTTCAAGGTTTGACTAAAACAGCTGCCGTAATTTTCTGACTACTGTATAAGGCACATTAAGCAAAACAAAACAGTCAGATTTCAAACTTTATTCAACTTATTCACAATAACCACATAAAATCAGTTTGAGGTCAGTAAGCACAACCAGGATTCATACATAAGGTGCACCGGATTATAAGGCTCACGGTCGATTTTTGAGACAAATTAAAATATTTTAAATGCACCTTATAGTCCAAAAAATATGGTACAGCTCATTTTCTGTAAAGGATGAGCTCTGTCATGAAAGTAAAGCCAAGTTTTTGTAAATGTTTTATATTCTGTCCCTTTCTAGTATCAACTTTTGGACATCTTTAAACCCAAGCTAACTAATTTTAACATAGATTAACTGGATAATAAAACATGTTTTAGTTGTTTTATTCAAAATGTTTTCTAACGAGTTGCTTTTTGGTCACAACAGAAAAAATCAATGTGAGCCTGAAAAATAAATGCTGGGGAGACGTTCACATCTCTGCAGCAGGGAAAAGTGGGGGTGTGTATGCAGAAGCCTGGACAGCAGACATGTCCACAAAGCTGTGTGAAGAACAGGGATGTGGGGACACCATCCAAAGCATGAGCAGCCCGTCGAAGGGAAGAGATGTCATATTTAAGAGTTTGCACGCCAGAAGCCAAACGTCCCCTCTGAACCAGTACAGCTTCGTGATAATGGACGACGACAACGCTAAGATCACATCCGCAAATAAAGCCTACGTTGTCTGCAAAGGTACCAGTTTTATAATTATTCTCATAAATATGTTTTATTTTCCTCAACCTGAAACAAAATTTACATTTCAGTAATTTTTTATAGTTTTATTGAAATTTTAAATTTTTGTTTCCTGAACAACACAATGAAAAATGTCAGCGAAAAATAAAAACATCTGACAGACTTTTTAATGCTTTTCAAACAAGGTGAAACTGAAATGTTAAAGTTCAAATTATAAGAACACAACGCTAAAACTAGCAGAACAGTAGCTAAAAGCTCCATTTAGCGAAATCGTAAATAGAAGTGAAATTTAGCAAAACCATAGCTGCAAGCTAAAAGGAACAAAACAATAGCTAAAAGCTAAAACTGGCAAAACAGTAGCTAAAAGCTATATTTAGCGAAATTGTAAATTTAAGTCAAATTTAGCAAAACTGTAGCTATAAGCCAAAAGTTACAAAACAATAGCTAAAAGCTAAAACTAGCCAAACATTAGCTAAAAGCTCCAGTTAGCAAAACCGTAAACATAAGTCAAAATTAGCAAAACTGTGGCTCTAAGCCAAAAGTTACAAAACAATAGTGAAAAGCTAAAACTAGCCAGACATTAGCTAATAGCTCTATTTAGCAAAACAGTATATAGAAATCAAAATCAGCAAAACTGTATAGCTGCAAGCTAAAATTAACTAAAAAATAGCTAAAAGCTAAAACTAGCCAAACAGTAGCTAAAAGCTCCATTTAGCAAAACCGTAAATAGAAGTCAAAATTAGCAAAACTTTAGCTCTAAGCCAAAAGTTACAAAACAATAGCTAAAAGTTAACAATGAAGTATGCAAGTACAAGCATGCTGAAGTAAATTTCAAAGAGAATAAAATATTTAAATAATTTAGGGATTTAAATGTATTCCTATTAGGAAAAAAAGTTGAATAATTCAGAAATTATAAAAGCTACAGTTAATCAGAGCCCTAATATTCTACACGAGCTGAAAGTGTGCTCTGTTAATTAGAGGTGACTCAGCATTCCCACTAAATTAGGGGTGATGTTTTAATTATCTCGTACTTTTTACTGATCTGATAAATAATAACTATTAATGAGAATTA
Source organism: Hypsolebias coamazonicus (assembly GCA_032273985.1). Taxonomy (NCBI): domain Eukaryota; kingdom Metazoa; phylum Chordata; class Actinopteri; order Cyprinodontiformes; family Rivulidae; genus Hypsolebias; species Hypsolebias coamazonicus. Next base: position 2,646 of record JAVCKU010134020.1, read on the forward strand.
GAAAGTTTTTCCTTCCTGCAATCAAAGTTCTGACGTAAAAGTAAGACATCAGAAAAAAGAAAGAAATATTTTTAATCAGAGAGAAACAGAGTGACGCTAATCCTCTTCAACAGAATACCAACAAAAATCAGTTGGAAGTTATTTAGCTATTTTCTTTTCAAAAGTTTTCTTGTTTGTTTTATAAATCTCTTTAAAAATCAATTAATTATTTGACAACCCCCACGATTTCTATGGTTAATTTTGTGTTTGTACATAACCGATCTGGATTCTTTGTGTTCGTGGTTTTGTCTGAACCTTATTTGGCACTTCTTTTCTTTGTTGCAGACAGCGTCAAGATGAGATTCGCTACGACTCGGGACAAATGCACCGGTAATATTCAGATACTTTATGAGGGCAGGTGGCTTCCGGTGCGCAAGAGTTCTCTTGAAAATACTCAAACTGGAAACGCCATCTGCGAAGAGCTGAAGTGTGGCAAAGCGCTCACCGTTAATTCTTCCTTTGGACCGGCACCAACTGAGAGTCATATCATCAGCATAACGGAGTGTTCTACAAATAATTTTTCATCTTGTCAAATAACTCCTGAGAAAGCAGCATCCTCACATCAGCTTGGCGCGCTCCACTGCTCTGGTCTGTGTCATCATTTCTAGTCTTCTTTATTTTATTAATTTCTAATCATCTTGAACAAAGTTTTTACCCACATATAGAAACTTTCTATGCAGAAGTAATTTGTAATTCTGCCTAAAATGCTATTTTCAGATTCTCACTGAGTGTTCAATATGAAATATGTGCTCTGTTATGAAGCAGAACATTCAAGTCTGGACAGATGTTTTTAGATTTAGTGCTTGTATTCTCTCAAATAATCTACAATAGTTCTATGATAAATTACTGTGTTTTTATCTCTACGTCCTGATGGATTATTTTTATTTTGAATACATTTCTAAACTTTAATCTTAGGCAACAAAAGACCATTTTGTTTTAAATTTGTACCATTTAAATACATTTTCCCCTACCACCTGATTTCCTTTAAATATGCATTAAAAACAAGCATCTGTCTCAGGCTATAAATTTAACTAACATAGATTATATTTAATTTGCACAACAAATTAACGCCTTTGCCATAAACTTTTTCCATTGGCTTTTAGTTTGCTGCAATCGTTGTCCTATGTTGCATAATTCAGTATTGATGATGTTACATTGTACAGCCATCAGCAAGAATCTAAAAAAAAAGTTTTTGAAAAAGAAATATATTTGATGTATCGGTACCACCTTACAATAAGGCTCCCCCTATAGATGCTAATAAATACTTTATAGATACTTTATTAATTCCTCTTTAAACACTTTATAAGTCATTAATAACTGTTTATTATGCATTAATTAAGGGTGACAGAGACGAAACTAACCAGTTTCTTGCTAAATACTGAGCCAAATCTGTTCACCTATATATTTCATCTAGAGTTGGTATATCAAACGTTTCAGACTACCATATTTTCCGGTCTATAAGTTGCAGTTTTTTTATTTTATTTTTATAATTTACATGCCCTGTGACTTATACATCGACGCAATGTATTTATGGATTTTTTCCCATATTTATAAACCAATTTTTGGCTGAGATATGACCGTTCTCATTTATTCTGACTGAAAATATTGAACACTACCATTTTCAGCCATTAGATGGCACTCCAGTAGTATGGCATGCCGTTGTGTCATGCAATAGGTAAAGTGACTACCGCACTGGCGAAATGCAGCTAATATGACCATTGAAGTGCATTTATTAAGTAAAAGTTCATCTGAGATACACCTTTACTATAAAGTCAAGCATCCAAATAATTGTTTTAGGTGCTCATCTTGTTAAATTCTTATTAAAGTTCTCCCGTGCACGCTCCCACTGCCGCCATTTGGCAGCCAATTGATTTTTGGCACATCACCGGCCCACATTTCTGGGTTGTCATCAGTGATGTGTAACAAATGCGACACATCAGTGGTGACGTATAATATATGCAACGTATACGGCGAAGCGACATATTTAAAGTTGTTTTTTTTGTTTGTTTGTTTTTTTAACTTTATTGGACATTTGGACTGATGTGACTTATATGACTGTATATGACGACGTTTATGACGTAAAATATGGTAAGTTACTACCTTGTAAGCACAATAAGCATTTATGAATCTATTTCTTTAGCATATAATATTTTACTTTATCACTGCATTATAAATATCTACAACTACTATAACCTAAAATATTAGGTTTACAAATGCTTATTGTGCTCACAAGGTAGTAACTTGGTCTGAAATGTTTAATATTACAACATATAGGTGGCAGATTTGGCTCATTATTTGGCAACAAACTGGTCAATTTTGTCTCTCTGTCACCCTTATTTAATGCATAATAAACAATTATTAATGATTTATAAAGTGTTTACAGAGGAATTAATACGTATCTATAAACTATTTATTAGCATCTATAATGGAAACCTTATTGTAAAGTGTACTGATGTATCTTTAAAACAGTTTGGAGCTGAAAACTGATGCTCTGATGCTGTTTTTGGTCCTTCTGCTTGCTATAGGCTGGAGGAAGATGGCTTTAGAAGTTGATCACGCCTGTAAAGGTGAAGTAAGTATTTACTCTGAAGGAACCCCTGAAGACAAAAGAAGTGTTGTTTTCAGCCAAGACTGGCACGAAGCTGAAGGGAAGAGGCTGTGTTTGGATATGAACTGCGGCGACTTCAAGACACTTAAAGAAATTCCTTTGGAAGCGTCTGAGACCGTCTGGAACAAAAGCTTTACTTGTTCTTCTAACGCTACCAACATCTGGGACTGTGAAAAACCAGCTGCTGCTCCCACCGAGCGGAAAAAGCTCTACATCGAATGTGGTGGTAAGATTTATTTGGACAAGCTGACTCTTTGATAACCAGAACTAACACATTTACAAATTGTCCAACAAACAAAATCTGAGTACTGTATTTATTTGATGTTATTATGTGAATGTTCATGAAGCATTCACACTATTGTTTTGTTTCTCATCCCGCAGTTTTCAAGTTATTTCAACAAATCATAAAGCAGAACACTTAGCTCTTTCAGGACAATCCTTTTAGTATTGGTGCAACTTCAGCTTTTTGAAATATTTAGCTTTTTCTGCCATTTTTTTCTCATAGAAAATGAATTAAGCTCATTTTACATTCTTCATATTTTTAGATGTGTTTACAACCTTTGACTGCCCCTTTCATATTTTGTTCTGCTTCAGCTTCTTTCAGCTTCCTTCTGCAAACTGAAACTTTTTTCAGCTACTTTCAGCTGGTTTTTTCAGCTGTTTGTGCTCTTTTCAGATCCTTTCTGCTAACTACAACATTTTTGTGCCTCCTAACTTCTTTCTGCTATTTTCACCATGTTATGCTCCTTTCAGCTTATTTCTGCTAGTTACAGTTATCTCAGCTGATATTTAGCCATCTGATGCTAGTTTAAGCTTTATCCGCTCATTCCACATTTTTTGCACTCATTTAAACTTTTTTAAGTCTAGTTCAATAAAAACTTGCTCTGTCTTCTTCCTTTTGGTATAATTTAAGCTTCTTTCTGATTTTTAGCTGCACTTTTCTGCTGTTTTTTTATATTGTTGATAATTTCAGCTTTTTTTTCAGCCTAACTGGGCAAACATGTTCTTTCTGCTTTTTTTCTGCTAGCATTTTTTTTTATCTACAAATTTCAGCTGCTTTCAGATAAATTCAGATTTTTTTATGCCAATTTCTGCTGCGGTCAGCCTAATTAACTTCTTTCTGCTAATTTCCGCTTGTTGTTCTAATTTCAGATTTTTTTCTGATAGTTTCAGCTTTTTCAGATATTTCAACTACTTTTTAGCTGGTTGTATGCTCATTTTAGCCCTTTTAGCTATTTCCACATTTTTAGCTAATTTCAGCTCTTTCCACTTCCTTCTACTTTAAGCTTCTTTCTACATTTTCGGCTACTTTTCAGCCTTTTTTGTGCTAATTTCCAAATTTTTGTGCTAATTTATGCTAATTTAAACCAAATTCTGCAAATAAATGCTCTTCTTGCTTTATTCTGCTAATTTAGGCTTTTTCTTAATTTTATCTACATTTCAGCATGTTTTGAGCTAATTGCAGCTGTTTTTCAGCAATTTAATGTACTGTATATAGTAACCTTTATTTAACCAGGCAAGTCCCATTGAGATCACAATACAGATCTCGTTTACAAGGGAGGCCTGAAGGCAGCTAACATGCATGTTTTTTTGGTCTGTGGGATGAAACTGGAGTACCCGGAGAAAACCCACGCAAGCACAAGAAGAACATGTAAACTCCACACAGAATGACCCCATGTCCAACCGGGGACTGAACCTAGGACCTTCTTGCTTTGAGGCAACAGTGCTAACCACTGAGCGATCATGCTGCCAATAATGCAACAAGCATTCACACTGCATTTTCACAGGAAATGCCATTTCAAATTCTTAAATTCAATGTCTGCAAGTAGGTTAATTTTTTATGATTTTTATTTTTTTTTTTTTGCTATGACCACCACATCTGCAGTGCATGCTCATGTGCACCACGTGCGAGTCTTTCTTTAGCTTAGGATAAATGCAAAAAATGCAACATTTGTGGTAAAAAAAAAAAAAAAAAGCAAACCTGACATCTAAATTTGTAAGCTGAACTAAATCAAAATCTCAAAAGTTATTGAGATTTAGACATAATTTATAAATGATCAATTTTACAACTAAAGTTTCTTTGTTACAGGTAAGTTTAATCTAACAAGGTTGAGTCAGGTCCACTGGACGGGTCCTTCTTTGTTGAAATGTTTTGTCTTTAACCCAAAAGACTTCTACCGTCAAAAGATGAAACGTTTCAACAAAGAAGAACTCGTCCAGAGGGCCTGACTCAACCTTGTTAGACCTTAATGTCTGTTCCTGACTGATCCTTAATCTGTAAGATGATCAATGTCAACTTTATATTGTTTTCTTCCCTAGCTGAGCCGAAGGTCAGTCTTTCAAAAACGTGCGCTGGAGTAGTGAGTATAGACGGCGTCCCAGTGTGCGACAGTCAGTGGAAGCTTGAATATTCGCACAGGGTTTGTCAACAACGGAACTGTGGCAATGCCATCGAGGGACTTTTGGAAAGTAGACCTGCTTCAAACCAAGAATCTTACCACGTCCGCTGCGATGAGCACAATTACATCATCAGCCAGTGTGACAGAGTCAAAGGATGGTGCCAGAATGTTGTCTTTATTTACTGCACTGGTAAGTTCAAGTTAATCCTCCTCTCTGAAGCCAAATAATTCATAACTCTAAATATTAGAGAAACTGCACAATATCTATAAATGTATTTTAGACAACAGTACTATAGAGCAGTGTTTCCCAACCTGGGGGGCCCGACCTCCATGGAGGGGCGCTAGAGAGCACGGGGGGGTCGCATAAATATGTCTGCTCAGAGATTGTAAACATATCAATTTATTGTCTGTGTAACAACTTTAGAAAATATCATTTTATTTATAATTATAATGTTTGAAATGTCACCAAATCCTGATTAACACTGAATAACCCTCTTTTTGCTTATGTATTAAGCATTTTCTATAACGTACTATATTACGTTAAAAACTAAAGTCTTAAGAGCGCTTTGTTATGACGTCATACTGTGCGCCGTCTGGATCTCTGAGAGGAGGCAGGGTGTCATCGTCGCACTTGGTCAAGCTCATGTTTATTAAATATATAATATAAATGTAAGCACACGCAGCTGTAAATGTTTAAATGTGTAAAAACACACGTTTTTCTGACAACATAAGAACAGTGTTCCCTAGTTTAGAACAGACATTGTTATTGCTGTTCAGGAAGTGACGTGCACAGAGCTACACAAGCATCTTTTGAGTGTTCCCTTTTAATCAGTAAGGCTAAAAATCTGCACAATATTACCTGCCTGAGTTGATGTGTGGCGCTCATGCAGTGGATCAAATGAAAACTGTCCCGCTCTCCAACACTGTCAGAGTTTCTTTATTGTCATTTTTTATTTGTTTATTGTCATTTCTTTATTGTCATATTGTCAAGGACATAATAGCTAAAATAGCTGAAAATTGCAAAAATCAGCTTCATGACAGGATCAGGAAGATATCTTGACAAAACTTTTTTTTTTTTTTTTTTTAAGATTGTTTTTAAAATTACTCTGTTGTTAGTTTTTAAAGAAAAGTTATGCGAGTACGTAATTCTCAAACCAATGTTCTGGTTTCTGTTGTACAACTACCAGTTTATACCTTTTACACATAAAAGTTTGTAACTTTTTTTTTTAATTATTATTTACACTACTATTAATTATAATAATAATTATAATACATACTCTATTATTTTAATAATTTCATGAAGAGAGATTAATCTGATAGTCTTTTGAGAGTGGGGATTGGGGGGTCCCAGATTGGCTAGGAAGTAAGACGGGGGGGTCTTTGAGGAAAATAGGTTGAACCACTGCTGTAGAGAACAGTATCAAATGTGTTTTAGACTAATGGTTTCTTTCTTTCTAATTATTCATAATTTTTATAATAAAATAAAAACAATAATAATAAATAATAATAATAATAATAATAAAATAATTTTTCCACATATCAAACGTTTGTTAGAAGAAGCTCTAAAATAGTCAGTCAAGAAAAGGGCAGAATAAAAACTCATAAAATGAACCCGTTAAAATCCATGGAGATCACCAACCATCATTTGTTCTTCTTCTACTATGGATTAAATTATAATCATGTCTTAAGCACGTTTTTAGTTTATAAAGAATATTCACATGAATCAATTTGTATCACACATCAGGTCTTTTTGATAAACATTCATACAGAAAATAGTTTTGACCGGAAGTAGCTGAGAGATAAGAAGTTTAGCATAGAGCCAAACTGGGCAGAATTTAATTGTACAAAAATTCGCTGACCAGGACGGACAAAACACATAAAGTCTCTTATTTACTACACGTTTGTTTACTGAAAAACAAACAACACGTCTTTTGTTGTTTCGGTGTTTTTAAGCAGTTAGCCTTTAGCTTCCCAGACAGAAAGCTGATTAACCTTTGCCAAATTGATCACACTGCAAATTGTTTTTCCTGATATCTTCTTCACGTTACAGGCAGCGTCTCGTTTAACACCACGGATAAGTGCAGCGGTCAAATAACGATCAATTACGACACAAAGAGAAACCAAAAGTTGTGCAAAGCCGACGTTTCCGATGCGTTATTGAACAACACGTGTCAAAGGAATGGCTGTGGCTCTTTCACCAGAAGACAGCTGTCCAACTCAGACAAGAAGGTAAGACTTTATTTTTAATTGTTCAACTTTGTTTAAGTTCCTGTAAAGCTTTGAACCATTTTTTACAGCGACATTCTGCAACAAATGCAGTTTCAAACAAAAACTCCTTCAAAAATCAAATTCTTAAAGAGATTTCAGTTACATTAAAAGCTAAAAAGACTTCACGGACTTAACGACCTAATGTGTTTCCCGTCTGCTTTGCTGAGCCTCTACGTTTCATCCACAAACTGTTCTTGTCTGAACATTTGTGAAGCATTCACACTATTGTGATCCATTTTTCTTCCGTACATTTTTCGGCGCAATTGTCGTCCTGCAGATTTCAACAAATCGTAAATCAAAACGTTCGGCTCTTTCAGGACAACCCTGCTGTGACTTTTTGTATTGGTGCAAACTAAACATTTTTAAACATTTAGCCTTTTCTGCCATTATTTTTTCACAGAAAATGAAATGGGCTCATTTTACATCCTTCATATATTTAGATCTGTTTATAAACTTTTACTGCTCCTTTCAAATTACGCTCTGCTTCAGCTTCTTTCAGCTTCCTTCTGCAAGTTTAAACGTTGTTTTTCAGCTATTTTCAGCTGTTTTTGTTCAGCTGTTTTATGATCCTTTCAGATTCTTTCTGCCAACTAAAACATTTCTGTGCTTCTTTCTTTCTGCTAATTTCAGCTTGTTGCTCTTTTCAGCTTATTTATGCGTTTTAGCGTTCTCTGCTATTTCAGCTATTAGCTGGTTTTTGCTAGTTTTAGATAACTCCACATTTTTTGCAGTCATTTAAACTTTTTTCAGCCTAATTCAGCAAAAATGTGCTCTCTCCACTTCCTTCTGGTAATTTAAGCTTCTTTCTGATTTTTTTAGCTACTTTTCAGTTGTTGTTTTTGTTGTTGTTGTTGTTGTTGCTAATTTCGGCTTTTATCAAATTATTTCCAATTTTTTTGCTCATTTCTGCTTCATTTAGCCTTATTTGGCAAATATGCTTTCTTTCTGCTTTCTTCTGCTAATTTAAGCTTTTTCTACCTTTTCAACAAGATTTTTAGTGTTTTCTAGATAATTTCAGCTGTTTTCAGATCTAGTCAAATTTTTTAATGTTACATTTAGCTACTTTCAACCTAATTAACGTCTTTATGGTAATTTCAGCTTGTTGTGCACCTTTCAGGTTTTTCTGCTATTTTAGCTACTATTGAGCTGTTTTACGCTAATTTTTGCCTTTTCATTTATTTCCACATTTTTAGCTCATTTCAGTTCTTTCCACTTCCTTCTGGTAGCTTCAGCTTCTTTCTGCCTTTTCAGCTATATTTTTCAGTTATTTTTTTGCTAATTTCAGCTTTTTTGTTGCAAATTTCTGCATTTTTGTGGTAATTTCTAATTATTTACATTTAATTCATCAAAAATGTGTTCTTTCTACTTTCTTCTGTTAATTAAAGCTTGTTCCTTCATTTTAGCTACAATTCAGCATTTCTTTTAGCAATTTCAGCTGTTTTTCATCAAGTTCTGCAACAATAAGCATTCACACTGCAGTTTTGCAGGAAAAGCAGTTTCATTATTATTGTTTGGCATGTGTATTTAAACTTGTGTAAAACTATGAAATTTGAATTTTATTAAAGGATAATGCTGAAGTGAGCCTGCATTGTCCAAGCATCTACAGAGACATGAGGTACTGTGTCAAAAAGGAGGCCTGTGAAACTCCGTCTCCACTCCTCATTGAATGTAAAGGTAACCAAACCCTTCAATAAACTACAGCACGTCCATTCTTTTGTTTGTGCAAAGAAATAAAGTTACTCTAATTTGGTAATAATCCAACTATGTGTAGATTAACAAGATAAAATTGAATAAATGTCCAACTTTTACTTTTCTGTTTTGGATTTCAGAATTTGTGCCTCGTTACAACGTACCACAGCAAAAACCAATAAACCCAATTCCTATCCTGGTGGTAGTGGGAATTGTTCTCGTCCTTGTTATGTTGATTGTGATATTTATCCGTTATCGCATAATCTTGAGAAACCGTAAATCCAGAGTTTTGTGTAAGTATTTTTATTCCAGTTGAACACAAACTGATAATTAATTTGATTTTCAACCAATTCCATTTGGAAAAGTGTATCGTCACTGCAGGCTCGGTCTGCTTCAGTGCCCTGAAGCTTCTTTACCTGTAGGGGGAAATCTTCGCTCAGTCAGTGCTGGGTTTTATTTTCCTGATGTGCACTGAAACCCTGCGCGACAGATGTTGTCCCAGTCTGTGTCACTGAATATCTTTTTTCTATTTCAATTCAGCAAATATGCTGCCAGAGCAGGATGGCGAGTGGGAAAGTGGGGACTATGACGATGTGGACAAAGAAGATGAAATCGAAGACTGCAGTCGTGACGGTGAGTTTCAAAACATCATAATTAATATTCTTCCTTTAAACAAACTCTAAATAATATTTAGAAAAATTGTAACT